>RCUC01144688.1:0-21018 GCA_003697995.1 Taxidea taxus jeffersonii | reverse complement strand
AAGAAGAAAGTAGTAAGTGGTGTTGGCCACTGACCTCAGATAATGTCTGGAGGCCCCTGTGAGGATGACAGAATGTCTCTGGAGAGGGTCTCTGGAGGGGGCCACTGAGATCCCTGTTACTAATCAAGCTGTAGGGGCGATGCAGGCAAACATCATTAGAATGAAACATCATTAGACATTGGACTTCACATTTTCCAGCAGAAATTTGCTGCTTCTCCTTCCTTGTATGCTTAGTACTGGTCCAGGCACTGTGTTCTGGGGAGAGGTAAAGGAAAGGCCCTCCTGGCCTTTAAGGAGCAAAAATCTGTTGGGAAGGATCCCTGGAAGACCAGATAATGAGGAGTCCAAAGTGGTTGAAGAATACCTAAATAGTGGTCCAAGAAGGCTTCCTGGAAAAGGGATCATTGAGCTGCTTTCTTTTTTTACTTTTTTTGTTTTTTTAAGATTTTATTTATTTTGGAGCAGTGGCCAGAGAGACAAGCGGACTCTGCACTGAATTGGGAGCCCAACATGGGGCTTGATCCCAGGACCCTGAGATCATGACCTGAGCTGAAGTCAGATGCTTAAGCAGCTTGAGCCACCCAGGGGCCCCCATTCACCTGCCTTCTGAGAACAGGCAGGAGTCAGCTCTAGGGGAAGGGATTGGCCTGAAAGCTTCAGGGATGGAACAGAAGGAACATAGCACACGGCTGTGACCCTTAAGGTCTCATTTATCAAGGTGCCCTTGTGAGGTTGGACATTTTGTTGCTTCATTGTACTAGGGGCACATGGTAAGTTAGTGATAGGCCCCAAATTTGAACCCAGGTCTGCCCAACTTGTCATGTTATCTGTTGGTTTAGCCAGTAGATCATATACTTTTCTTATTTATTGGACCTTGAATAACAAGCCTGGGAGGTTTACTTCAAGCAGATGACGTAAGTGGTGGATGGGAGCACCATGTTTCCTAAGCCACATGTCAGGCCCCGTGGTCTGACAAACAGGAGTGGACATAAGGGACAACAGGTCAGAATTTTGCAACCGAGTGTCTGGGAAGTGGTGATGGATGAATGATGAGAACAGCAGTGACTCTTGCCCTGGCCTCTGGTGGGGAAGCCCCGACTGGCTGCTGCTCACCAGGCCGTCTGACTCACTCAGTTAGTTTTGGAAGACTCTTCTGCTTTGTCAAGTCCAGCCTCTGCCAGAACGCTGGAGCCTGGCAAACGTACTCCCTCTCTCCCCTGGTCCAGCCCCTGGGCCTGGCTGTCATTTCCCTCACTCAGGGCTCAGCAGGTGGCTAAGTCAAGCCACCAGCTTCCCCCCCTTACCAACCCCAGCTGTCTGTGTTGGGCCCTGACACCAGGCTCTGCCTTTCTCAATCTCCCTCCCATAGGCACTGAAACACACAGTGGGGGCTCAGTAAATATTACTCAGTGAGCAGCAGGCTGCTGGTTCTAATTTTGTTCCCTGCTTCTGAGTCCCCACTGATTTTTTTTTTTTTTTTTAAAATAAGCTTTCCATCCTGCCCCTCCCAGCAACGGGGATTTTCTGGGGAAAGTAAATGGGCCACCACCTCTAGGTAACACCACCCTCCTCCCTCCTGCCAGCACCACCCCCCAGACCTCCTGCAGTGTTTGCAGAAATCTCCCACCCTGGGTGGCCTTTGGTTGAGCCAAAGCTTGAGGCTAACGTTCTGGGAGTGGGAGCTGGGAGAAGAGAAGATGTCCTTTTAGGGTGTGTAAGAGAGCAAAAGCCCAGAGGGAGCAGAAGAATGGGCCCGTTGAGACCTGGGCCTCTTGCGTGAGGGGGAGGGCTGTCTTTCAAGCTGCAGTGTTTGCACTGTACGTTGGAGGGGGTTTCAGCTTGCCCCAGAGGAGCGTGGTTTCTTGGACTTCATTCATTTGGTGGGTGGAGAGGGCCTCAGACTTGGTAGTTCTCAAAATTCTTTGGAACTCCAGAAAGCCAGTGGGCGGTATTTAAACCTGAGGACCAGGCTGTGAGGCTACTGGTTTTCTCACTGGATCTGTTGGTACTTACAGATGACTGTATCATTATTAGTTTGAGCATGAATACTAGAAGTATACTAATTTATAGAACACTGGGCAGTTTTTGTAGTCAGACGTCCGGATCATTGCTTTTACAGGTTGTAGGTTTTGTGCCATACTTCGCAAAGTTCTCCCTAACTCCATGACTGTAAAAATAACCATCCATGTTGTCATGTATTGCCCTACCCCCACCTCCCATTGGGACACATCAATGAGTTGAGTAAAAAAAAATAGAAACAAATACTCACTGAAATCACTGAAATAGTCCTCACTACTTTAGGTGACTACTACTCTGTGTAGTCTTCCAGTTTACTCACAGATAAATGCATATGGAGAAAAAAAATAATTTACACAGAAGTATTTAAAATTTCCCTGAATGTAACCGAAGAAAAGAAACTAGTAAAATTAAAGGAATTATTAAGCTTTAAAGAAATGTATTTTTCGCCAAGAGATTATTTTGTAAAAGAGGCTTAAAAAAATCTTTGTGAGTCATGTCATATCTATAATTACTTATCCATTTTATTTTATTTTTTTAAAAAGATTTTATTTATTTATTTGACAGAGAGAGATCACAAGTAGGCAGAGAGGCAGGCAGAGAGAGAGAGGGAAGCTGGCTCCCCGCTGAGCAGAGAGCCCGAAGTGGGATTCGATCCCAGGACCCTGAGATCATGACCTGAGCTGAAGGCAGCGGCTTAACCCACTGAGCCACCCAGGTGCCCTACTTACCCATTTTAGATAGTATTTACTAACTCTGCTTTGAGAGATGAAGACATTAGCATTTTTGCCTTTTTTGTCTCCTCATCTTTTGCTTGCACTAATTATTAGTAGTAAATAGTCCATTTTATAATCCTTAGATTCTGTCCTGTAACCGTAATCTCCAAGGTTTTTTTTATTACTTCTTTTTAGAGGGGTTTTAATGTTTACCATCAGTTATTTTCCCATGGTTTTTGCATTCCTGAGACCTTTATTTTTATTTCTCTATTAATTAGCTGTATTTCGTTCTCCTGTTTTTTCACTCTGGGAAGGAGAATGTAGCCTCTGACTTCTTTCATGCTTGAGAATTTCCGCCTGTTGTCCTTTCTAGATTTGTGTGACATCTCAGCCGGGAACAATATCTCAGGTTCTTTTCTCTCTCAATGATGTAAACACTGTTACAATTGCTTCTGATACTGAATGTTACTTTGGGGAGGAGGAGGGTGGCCTGAAGTTTCTGCCACTTAAGAGAAGTTTTAATATGTTTCACAATTTTTGTAATAAAATATTTGGGGGGGGTTTCCTTTGCAATGCCTGAAAACGTCTTTCAAGTTCAGCATTCAGTCTTCAGGTGCTGTTGCTCCTTTCAATTCAGGAAAATCATGTGTTCTTTATTTTTTAACATACCTCATAGTCCAGTCTCGAGTTCTCTAGGAACACCATTTATCCTATGTTTGGTATCTTGGTCTCATTACATTTTTTTAGTGATCTCTACACCCAACCTGGGGCTTCAATTCACGACCTGGAGACCAAGAGTCCCCCAGGCTACACTCACTGAGCCAGCCAGGTTAGGTATTTGTTTGTTTGTTTGGTTTGGTTTTTGTTTTTGTTTTAAGATTTTATTTATTTTGAGAGATAGCGCAAGCAGGGGGAGGAGCAGAGGGGGAGGGAGAAGCAGGTTCCCCAATGAGCAGGGAACCCAATGTGGGCTGATGGGGGAGATGTGGGCTGATGGGGGATCAGGCCTCGAACCCAGGACCCTGAGATCATGACCTGAGCTGAAGGCAGATGCTTAACTCACTGAGCCACCTAGGCGCCCCTCATTACGCATTTTAATCTGTCTTTTCCATCTACATTCACTGTGGTTATCTCAGATCCTCCTTTGTCAGTATTTCTGTTTTAAATTACTGGCAGAAATTTGTTCTCTTTTCACTATAATTTATTTATTGGTTCTTTAGTGATGTTTTGTTTGTTCTTCTTCATCTTTTTCTTTTATTTTTTTGGAAGCCTGCATCCTCTTTGATCTCATTTTGTTTTGTAATTTCATCTTTAAACTCTGGTTTTAGTGCATGAGTATTCTGCAGTTAGGTGAAGTGGTCGGAAAGATTGCTTCTCTGGAGTTAGGTTTTACTTTGGATTGACATCTTTGTCTTTTGCATGGTTTGCCTGCTGTTCTCATCGTGTTCACGCTAGTGCTGTTGGGCTTGTGGGCTCTAAAGTAAGACCTGTTTTCTGTAGCCTGTACCCTGTGAGTTCGGGGCTGAGGTGGGGGAGAGGCAGCTGTCCCGGATTCTGGGTTTGGGTGGCAGCCCTGTGGCGTGGCGCAGCCCACAGATCTAGGAGGTGTGCTCCACTTCTGCTGGGGAAGAATGCCCGCTGCAAGTGGATCATTTCCCCAATTCACTCTGTGGCCTTGGCGCCCCGATTTCCTTCACAGGAGAGTCGCTCATTGTTCTGGTTCCAGTGTCACCTGTTTTCCCAGCAGCTTTTCCCACTACTCCTTAATTGAAGAGGAAAAAGAATTGGCAGCTGTTGGCCTCTGCAGATTTGGGGGAGGTGGGTGAGAGCTCTGGCTGTGAGGGCTAGGCCAGGCCTAAGAGGTGAGCCATGGGTGGTGCCTCCTGTTACTCTTAACTTGCCTCTGGTTTTGAAGTTACTGTATTACAGTATGCCTCTCTCCTTGTTTGCTTGCTGCTAGTGACTTTTTTTTTTTTTGGCTAATGTTTTACTCAAATGTTAATGATTAAGGGAAAGGAAATTGTGAATACCATTTCTGTTCTCCATCTAAACTCAGAAGTCCTTATTTTCATATAATGTTTCAACATACTTTTTCTTTTCTTTTTTTTTTTTTTTTTAAAGATTTTATTTATTTATTTGATAGGCAAAGATCACAGGTAGGCAGAAAGGCAGGCAGAGAGAGAGGAGGAAGCAGGCTCCCTGCTGAGCAGAGAGCCCGATGCCGGGCTCGATCCCAGGACCCTGAGATCATGATCTGAGCCGAAGGCAGAGGCTTTAACCCACTGAGCCACTCAGGCGCCCCTACTTTTTCTTTCTTAATACTCAGATAACTGCAGGTTTCTTTTCCTCTTTCGGGAACTAAGGAGACAGACGTAATGAGATCAGAGCATTGCATGGAGTTGCTGTGAGTTGGCCTGCTCACACCAGATCCAGTGGTCCTTCTGCTGCCAAAGCCAGCACTTCCTTTGGTACTTGGGCCCAGGGTTCTTGATTTCTCAAAGACCTACCCACCCCTTCTCCCCCTGGCTTTGTCTTTGTCTTTGTCTTGTATGTTTCCGGGTGGTTTTTTTTTTTTTTAAGATTTTATTTATTTATTTCAGAGAGAGAGAGAGAGAGCATGAGAGGGGAGAACGTCAGAGGGAGAAGCAGACTCCCCATGGAGCTGGGAGCCCCATGTGGGACTCAATCCGATGTGGGACTTGATCCCGGGACTCTGGGATCATGACCTGAGCTGAAGGCAGCTGCTTAACTAACTGAGCCACCCAGGCGTCCTGTTTCTGGGTTTTGTAATGGAGGCCAGGAATGTTGCCCCCTTCACTCCCCTGGAGTCATCTGCATTTGTTTACCCTTTGTAGTTAACCCTTAGTGGGGAATGTCCTCTGGGGAGACAGTCCTTTTGGGCCAACTGGATTGCAGTGTTAGAATGGGGCAGGGATGGAGACTGGAGCAGGACCAGTCTGTTGGAAGGTACTCTACAGTAGTGAACTCTTGACCAGGAAAGAATCCCTGGAGGGGTGGGGAATTGACTTGTGGTCACTTGGGGCATTGGTGCTCACAGCCCTGGACCCCTGGCTGTCCTGAGGTCAAGGTGCCTCAGAGAGCCCATGCTATCTATCCCCAAGAGGAACATAAGAGAATTATACACCTCTTTTGACATCCTTTGGATTTTAGGTGGGGAAGCAGGCAGTTGAAAGGAAAGCTTAAGGTGATTCACTGGGGACCACCAGTAGAGGGGCCAAGGGCTCTAGGTAGCCATCCTGTGGATCACTGTGGCCTCCCCTTCCCACCCCTCCAGCCCCCATGGTCTTCTTGCTTGCTTGCTTGCTTTGGCAGGAAAATCAACCTTTTCTCAATTTTAAGTAAAGTGTTTTGTAAAAACCCAGTTGAGACTGCCCTTGCCTTGATGGCTACCCTTCAACCTGCAGCAAAGGCCTCAGCTTGAGTTTTAGCTTTATATAAATTCATTGTGCTCCCACATAACCTATCCTTTGAAGAGGCACAGAACAGGCCCAGAGAGGTGTGCTTACAGACATCTTTCACCCATTTCCTGTGGCTTACCAGTGCCTTGGAAAGAGTTGTCTCTGGAGCGCTTGGTCTTCCCTGTTTCATTCCTCAGCCCAGAAGACCTGAGAGTGAGTGGGGTGGGTGACCTGGCCAGCTGGTGGTCAGGGAAGGGAGTGGATGTTTGGAGACCTGGTAGCCCCCAGGCTCATTGATCTGGTCCCAATCTCCAGCTTCTGGATTAGTAAGCATCGAAGAGTTGCTGCTTCATTACCCTGGGGAGAAGTCCATTTTCACTCCTCTCTGCTGTCAGAGAGGTGGGAGTCAAGGAGGTGGGCCTAGAAAACAGGCAGCGTGGTAGATACAACAGTGGGACTATGTCCCCAGCACAGAAGTGCTGTTTGTAGGATAAGATACTTCTGGACCAAGTGAAGGCATGGCAGGCAGGTGAGATTCTGATTTAGGAGCCCCCGAGATGGTGAGGAGACCCAGAGTCTCAGGGTCTGAAAGCAAGCATCTCTCACTGACTTTCTCTTGGGTTTTTTACTTCCCCTAGGAGGACTGGGTCTGGCGCCTTGGAGGCAGACCTAAAGGCACTAAAATAATTTACTTCTTTGAACCCAGGCCAAGTGAACAAAGGAGTGGAGAGACTCCAACTTCTCTTGAGTGGGAGAGACTGGTCCTCTGAGCCAAGAGCACATTCAGACCTTTGTCTCTTTCCAGCTTGTTTTCATGTCCTGCCCTGTGTGCTTCTCTTACTTCTTCTGGAAGGTGTCCTTGAGGGCAGCTGGCTTGGCTCCCTGGAAGGCCTGGAGGGGCCCACCCAGGCCCCACCCATTTCCACAGATTTCTAATAGATGGGCCTTTGTCCTGTAGCCGTGCCCACACTGAGGACCCCCGCTCAGCTTCACCGTCCAGCTGCATCAAGAGCTGTATGTTTTCTCTTCCTCTCTCCTTTCTTTCATCCAAAGACTCTTCTGTAAACTTTTTTTTCTCCTCTAAGAATTAACTGGTAGCTACAGAAAAAAGAAATCTCCATCGGAGCAGAAAGCTCCCCTTTTGTGTCTGCTAGAAGGCCAGGGTCACTTGGATTTGAAGTGTCTTTTAGCAGCTCTAAGATCCTGGACCAGGACTTCTTCCTGCCCCGCAGTTGTTTTTAGGTGCTCTGCAGGGGTGGGTCATGTCATGAGTGGTGGGTCAGGGAGCAGGTTCCGCTCAGCTGAGTCACGCACTCCAGGAGGCTGGACCAGCCATGCCGAGGGGCCGAGGGGCCACTAGGTCAACAAAGAGCAGATGTTTTGTAAATGCTGACTTTGACGTGAATGCCCATCCAGGTAAAGCCGCGAAAGTTCCGTGGGGTGTTTCACACTTGGAGTGATTCTGTGTTTGTCTCACACTTGGAGTGATTCTGTGTTTCTTCTGAATGTTTTGAGGTTGCTGCAGATAAATCTGAGAAATATGGCTGAAGTGGGAACCACTGTTTTTTTTATTAAGAAGGCGCCCTGTAATGCAGCCTGCCCTCTAAGGTGTACCCAGGGCAGTCCCCTGCACAGGTCTTCCATGCCTGGATTTGGGGTGCTTCTTGGGGCTGATAGAAATTGGGAGGAACTGGGGCACTTAGCTGGACCAGGTAGTAGCACATGCAATTCTTGATCTTGGGTTGTACACTTGAACCCCACATTGGGTATAGAGATTACTTTTTTTTTTTTTATAAGATTTTTATTTATTTGACAGAGAGAGAGATCACAAGTAGGCAGAGAGGCAGGCAGAGAGGCGGGGGAAGCTGGCTCCCTGCTGAGCAGAGAGCCCAATGCAGGGCTCCATCCCAGGACCCTGGGATCATGACCTGAGCCAATGGCAGAGGCTTAATCCACTGAGCCACCCAGCTGCCCTGAGATTACTTTAAAAAAAAAAAAACAAAAAACTTTAAATAAAATTGGGAAGACCTGCCTAGAGACCTGCAGGTTTTTACAGACCTCTGTGTGGAGCCTATGTCTCCACACACAAGGAAGTGGTTCAGAGTGTGCTTTCATTCAGACCTGGCTTCAGTTCATGAAAAATTTAATTTCTAGCTTCAGTATTCAACTTGTTGGCTGTGGATCATGTTTCCTAATCTCTGAAAATTTCCTCCTCTCTTCTGTGAGGATAAGCATCCCAACTTCCCCAGGAATCCATGACTGCCAGGTGCTTCACAGGCTTGGCACTGGGGATTGCTAGTGGCTGTCCTGATCTCTTTGCCCTCCTTTGCTAAATCCGCACAGCCTTCCTCTCCTTTGCTCTGACAGTACAACACATGCCTCAGACAGATGACGGGGTGGTCGGGTAAAGGACTGTTCTTTTTGTACAAAGGATTTTAGCCATTTGGGTCTAAGATCCCACCTGCCCATTGTATTAACTTCTAGTTCTCAGTATAAATTTGAGAGTTGGTCGTCTCAAAGTAACACTTTACAGACCACTGTTTGTGCTGATGGCTAATCTACCTTTTGTGTGACTCAGAGTGCATTCTGCTGAAGACTGAGATTTTCTGTCCCTAGATTCTGTGCATTCTGTGTGTGGAGGCTAAAGCCTGAAATGTCCGCTGGTGTGTTTGTGGTGGGGGACTTGTGTGATATGTGTGCTCTTGGCCTGGAGCAAAGTTAGCCACAGGGGTATTCTTCATAGTGCCAGTAGCAGCTCAGTATCTGGGTTGGGAGCGAGTCAAGGTGGAGGAACCCTGCTGATTAAAATCAAATTATAACATTTGGTTGAGTGCTTTCTATAGGTCAAGCACTTGGAGACTTGACATAGTTCATGTCATTTGAATTTGTACAGTAATCCAGGGAGGTGAATACTCATTTTGTAGATGAGAAAACTGAGGTAGAGAGCCCAGGTAACTTGCCCAAGTTTACTTCTATCTGGCCAGCAGTGGCACAGAAATTCAAGCCAGGTTTTTCTGACACTAAAGGCCAGAGCTGCATCACTATTCTTTTTTTTTTTAAGATTTTCTTTTTTTAAGTAATCTCTTTTTTTTTTAAGTAATCTCTCCACCCATCATGGGGGTTGAGCTCACAACCCCAAGATCCAGAGTTGTAGGCTCCACTGACTGAGTCAGCTGGGGGCCCCTGCATCACTACTCTGAGTGACTCTAGAATGTTGACTGGTTAAATATCTTGCCCAAGATTGCACCACTTGTAAATGGCAGAACCAGGGTGCAAACCAGCCTGCTTTTAAGCACTCTGCTCTAACTCCTCTGTCATAAGCAAAGGCCCAGAGGTGGAGTGACCCACTGTGGGTTGTGCCGGAGCTCTGGGAGCCTGGGAGGTGTGGAAACGCCTGCAGTGATTGGGTTTCTAGGTCTAGATTAAATAGGCTCGTCCACCCGTCCCTGCCTGGTGTTTGCTTATTTCCCTAATTAAATTATAACTATACTGAGGGAAATAATTAACAAAAGCCCTGCTTTCTCTGAGACCTATTTTTCCCTATTCCTTCTCACCTCATAACTTTGTTACAGAATCTTTCTGCTTTTTTGCTGAACATTAAACTCCATTTTTATAGCTGCATACTAGTCAATGAAATTGCTATAATTCACCTGACCGTAACTTTCTGCCTATAGACTTTTTTAATTTTGGGGTTGCTTCTGTTAGTACAGATTGTAGATGTAACAATTGAAAGGATTGAGATGCTTTTATTATCATAACTTTTCAAGAGTCTGGTTATTTAATGTCATTACATAAATACGTAATTTTATCTGCATTATTTAAAGATAATGTAATATCTTCTATAACACCATCTT
Source organism: Taxidea taxus jeffersonii (assembly GCA_003697995.1). Taxonomy (NCBI): domain Eukaryota; kingdom Metazoa; phylum Chordata; class Mammalia; order Carnivora; family Mustelidae; genus Taxidea; species Taxidea taxus. The sequence goes on along the minus strand of RCUC01144688.1, from coordinate 11,013 downwards.
ACCCTGGTGTTAAACCTCACTAAATTCGGTTTTGTTTTGTTTTGTTTTTTTAATCTGTTTTCCCTGTTTTAATAAGCAGCAGTATAGCACCATCCATCTTTTAGGTTTATATTCTTTTTTTACTGAAGTATAGTTGGCAAACAATATAGTAGTTTCAGGTATAGAACATAGCAATTCGACCTTATGTATATATACGTTGTACCCTCTCCATGATAAGCGTACTCACCACCTGTCACCATGCCAGCTTATTAACAGTGGTGTTCACCGTGTTTCCTGTGCTGTACTTTTCATCCCTGTGTCTTACTTATTTTATAGCTGGAGGTCTGTACCTCTCAATCCCGTTGACCCATTTTGCCCATCCACCAGACCCCCTTAAGTGTATTCATTTTTGTTCTCTAATTAAGGTATATAGAAATAGGGGCGCCTGGGTGGCTCAGTGGGTTAAAGCCTCTGCCTTCGGCTCAGGTCATGATCCCAGGGTCCTGGGATCGAGCCCCAATTCGGGCTCTCTGCTCGGCGGGAGCCTGCTCCTCCTCTCTCTCTGCCTGCCTCTCTGCCTACTTGTGATCTCTGTCTTTCAAATAAATAAATTTTTAAAAATCTTTTTTTAAAAAAGGTATATAGAAATAAACCTTTGTCATGTTTGATGGTGGACTTTTTCCCACTCTATTTTTTCCCGTCTTTTAATTGTAGTTTTTTTTTTTTTTTTTTAAGATTTTATTTATTTGCTACGAGAGATCACAAGTAGGCAGAGAGGCAGGCAGAGAGAAAGGGGGAAACAGGCTCCCTGCTGAGCAGAGAGCCCAATGCGGGGGCTCTATGTGGATCCCAAGATCATGACCTGAGCCGAAGATAGAGGCTTAACCCACTGAGCCACCCAGGAGCCCCTAGTTGTAGTTTGTGTGTGTGTGTGTGTGTGTGTGTGTGTGTGTGTGTGTGTTTTGTTTGTTTTCTTTAAAGGTTTTATTTATTTCAGAGAGAGAGCATTTTAGCAAGCATAAGCATGAGCAGTGGGAGGGGCAGAGGGAGAAGCAGACGCCGGGCTGAGCAGGGAGCTGGATGCTGGGCTCCACCAGGATCCCGGGATCCTGACCTGAGCCAAAGGCAGACGCTTAAGCCACTGAGCCACCCAGGTGACCCTATTGTTTTTTGTTGGTTTGTTTTTAAGACAACTTTTTATTTTGGAGCATTTCCAACATATTAGAGTATAATAGTATAGGGCACTTGGCTGGTTCAGTCAGCATTGGGTGTAGAGCTTCCTTAAAAAATAAAATAGAATAGTATAATAAATTCCCATTCACCCATCAAGCAGTTTCATGAGTTACTAACTCATGCCTGGTCTTGTCTCCTTTATGCTCCCCATGCAAATACCCCTTCCTTTGTTATTTTGAAGCAAATTCCAGAAGAGATATTGTTTAATGTGAGATTATTTCAGTGTCTCTAAAAGATATAGACTTTTTGACAACATCACAGTTTTACTTTTTAATTTTTAAATTTAGTCAAATCTGTTGAATTTGTCCTTTCATTATCTTTTTATTCAATACTTGAAGAGAAGGGTTTTTCTCAAATGCTTGGCAGAGGCATTAGAAAAGGGTGAGGAGTCAGAGGGGAGAGGAGTCTGTCTAGAGCGAGGCTGCTGGGTCCCGTGTACCTGGCAGGGAAGCAGGAGGAGAGAGTGGGTTTCTGGAGCTTCTCGCTCACCTGCCTTTCCTTCTTGCAGGCTTGTTTGTCACCATGAAGCTGCTCCACCCAGCCTTCCTCAGCTGCTTCCTGCTGACCTGGGTCAGCTTATGGAGTGCTGTTCCTAAAGCTCACGCTGTGTCCACGGGGACGCCAGGCATCAGTGCGGCCTTTTTCCTGCAGGACCTCCTGCATCGCTATGGGGAGGGTGACACTCTCACCCTGCAGCAGCTCAAGGCCCTGCTCAACCACTTGGATGTGGGCGTGGGCCGGGACAATGTCACCCAGCCGGTGCATGGACAGAGGAACCTCTCGACGGTAAGGCTCTCAGCTCTGCTGAGCACTGTCTGCCCCAAGGGGGTCACAGTCTGGTTGGGCACAGGGAGCCCAAGACGCTTGGAGCAGGCAAGCCATGATGGCAGAGCAGAGGGGCCAGTTCCTCTTCACCCATTGTCTGGGTCCCCAGCAGCACCTCCTGTCCTCCCATGTGGCTGTTCTGAAGCTCTGGCTGGAGGGAGTGGTCAGCGGGAGTTCTCAGCCCTCCATGTTCCTCACACCTGCACTGGGATCACCTGTGGGCAAGCCGGGATGCCCAGGACAGCCAGCATGTCTCATAGGGTTTACAGGTTACAAGACCCTTTGCCTGTAGTCACAGGGGAGCCTCACACTCCCTCCAGGGCAGGTGTAAAGTCTTCATTACTTAGAAGGGAATGCCAAGGGTCCCGCACTGAGTTCCTGGACAGTGCAGGACTGAGACCCAAGTCCTTTGGCTTCTGGTTCTTTGTTCTTCCATGTCATCTTGGCTAATCATAGTCTGAGGCTATTTGTGGCAACCAAATGTAAGTCAGCCAGCAATGTCTTTATATATCTGCTTTGTTCCCTGTGCTGAGTGCTGCGAGAAATAGAGAAAAATGAGTCATGTTAAAGAGTCTGCTCTCAAGATGGAGAGCTTACCCAATGGAGGACTGAGTTATCTGATCATAAAACGAAGTGTTAGGGACGCCTGGTGGCCCCGTCAGTTGAGCGTTCAATGCTTGATTTCTGTTTGGGTCATGATCTTGAGGTCATGGGATTGAGCCTTGCTTTGGGCTCCATGCTCTCAGCGTGTCTACTTGAGATTCTCCCCGTCTCTGCCCCTCCCCCCTGCTCACTCACTCTCTCGTTCTCTCTCCCTAAAATGAATAAATAAACCTTTGTTAAAATGAAGTGTTGGGGGATGCCTGGGTGGCTCAGTGGGGTAAGCCGCTGCCTTCGGCTCGGGTCATGATCCCAGGGTCCTGGGATCGAGTCCCGCATCGGGCTCTCTGCTCGGCAGGGAGCCTGCTTCTCCCCTCCCCTCTCTGCCTACTTGTGTGATCTCTGTCTGTCAAATAAATAAATAAATAAATCTTTAAAAAAAAAAAAAAAGAAGTGTCGGGGAACCTGGGTGGCTCAGTTAGGCGTCTGCCTTCGTCTCAGGTCATGGTCCGGGGATCAAGCCCTGCATCAAGCCCGATGCAGGGCTCCCTGCTCAGCAGGAAACCTGCTTCTCCCTCTCCCACTTCCCCTGACCATGTTCCTTCTCTCTCTGTGTCTGTCTCTGTCAAATAAATAAATAAAATCTCTTTTTAAAAAAATGAAGTGTTGGGGTGCCTGGGTGGCTCAGCGGGTTAAGGCCGCTGCCTTCGGCTTGGGTCATGATCCCAGGGTCATGGGATCGAGCCCCGCATCAGGCTCTCTGCTCTGCGGACAGCCTGCTTCCTCCTCTCTCTCTCTGCCTCTCTGCCTGCTTGTGATCTCTGTCAAATGAATAAATGAAATCTTTGGGAAAAAAAAAAATGAAGTGTTAAATGCTGTGAGTTGGACAGTCTTCATAGGGTTCAGAGACCAGAGGGGGAACTGGGAGTATGCTAGAGTGATCAAGGAAGGTTTGTGGGTTAGGTGTCCAGGGCCTTCATCTTGAAGGAGAACTTCCTGGAGAGGTCACATGGCCAAGGGACCAGGCAGCCTGTATGCAAAACCGCAGGTGTATGGTTAATGTGGGAGTTAGGGAGAAGGCTGCCCTCACGGGCTCATGCTCACTGACCCCGGAGGGCCTCCTGGCACAGCGGCAGTTATCTTGGGGTCACCAGAGTCCAGCTCTCTGCTTTGTAGGCCCAGAAGCTCTCACTTGTCAGCACACCCGAAGGGCTGTTCGAGACTGACCCGTGTTCATCCAAGCCAGATAAAGCCTGATGTGTAAGTGTATAAAGTATAATTAGAAGTAAAACTGCAGTGTTTCATGGGAACGGTATGTGAGAACCACCTACCTAATGCCTCCCGAGGGCAGTGAGTGTTCGTGACCTCTACCGGCCCTTACATGCTCCACGGTAGACCGAGCCTTTAGATTTTCCTTCCTTCCTCCCTTGATCTCTGTCAACACATTCTTCAGGGTGGGGTCAGCACTATGTATAGGGTCCTGGGGACTGTATAGGGTCCTGGGGACTGACGTTTCCTCTTTAGGTGCCAGAGCTCAATAGCTCTGGACAAGTATCTGGAACATGCATTTTAATAGAATAACTCTTCAGGCTGTTGTGATTTATGGGCAAGTTTGGTATCTGGATGAAGCTGTGGCTTCAGGTATGCAGATAGAATCATGTTTTCCAGAAACCACACCGCGGTCACAAAGACTGGGAGCCATTTGTTCCCAGACCCAGTGGGCAGCCAGGTACTCGTGGATGTGTGTCAGGTGTGTGACTTGCACCGGGTGACTGATTTCTGAGATTGTGTCTCAGTTTTTCAAGTTTAGGGACCACCTTGCTCTCATCCCTAGAGAAGAGCCTCTAGACCCCCCGGGATCTGGACAGGTTCCATCTTTTTCTCCTTGTGGAAGGCTGAGTTGGTTGCTGCCAAGGCTGAGATGTGATTCTGGGTTCTGAGAAGCTTCCTGCCTCTCCCCCTTCGTCCCAGTGCTTTAGTTCCGGAGACCTTTTTGCTGCCCACAACTTGAACAACCAGTCCCGGATTGGAAGGATTGAGTTCCAAGAGTTCTGCCCTACCATCCTCCAGCAGCTGGATTCCCGGGCCTGCGCCTCCGAGAACCAGGAGAACGAGGAGGATGAGCAGACGGAAGAGGGGAAGCCAAGCTCCATCGAAGGTGAGCTGGGACAGGAAAGCTGGGGCTGCTCACCGGAGATCTAACCGGTGAGCAGCTCGTCAACACCAGGGGAGTAGATTAGAGAGACGATGATAACTGGTGTCTTCTGACTCTCATGACTGCTCCGGCATATTGTCTGACCGGGTGGCATGGCTGGTGAGCTCAGCACTGGGCTTTTGGACCGGCCTGTGGATTTCTTTTTCTTTTTTTTTGCTACTTTTTCATTTTTGTTCTTACTAAACTACAAGGACTAATGCCTCGGTGTTAGAGTTTGGCTGTCCTTGGCCCCTTTTCCCTGTCCCCTGCCCTGCCCGGTACCTGTGCTCCAGCCACAGCGGACTCCCCACAGCTGAGTGTCTGTGCCTCCCGAGGGCCTGCAGTGCCCTTGGTACCTAGCAGGTGCTGCCTGCATTATGCTCATTGTTTCCTGCTGTCATCATTTCATTCCTGTTTTTTAAACTCTCCTGTTTTCACCTGCCTCTCCATCAGAAAGGTAGCTTCTTTTGAGAGTGACTTCACTGTGTTGTCTGTAGGCTGCCCCACAGCACCCAGCCAGAGATAGACTCCAATCTGTACTGACAGGTTGGTGTTCTCTGTCTGCCCTGAGCATAGCTGAATTCCGACCGGGCCGCCCCGGGCAGCAAGAACACCCCCACCCTCAGTAATGGAGGCCTTCGTCTGTTCTTGTTCCTCCACAGTGTGGGGCTTTGGCTTCCTCAGTGTTTCACTGATTAACCTGGCCTCTCTGCTGGGAGTCCTCGTCCTGCCATGCACAGAGAAAGCATTTTTCAGCCGTGTGCTCACATACTTCATCGCCCTGTCCATTGGAACGCTGCTCTCTAACGCACTCTTCCAGCTCATCCCAGAGGTGCAGTAGAACAGAACTTGTGGGTCCTCTTTTCCCCTGCCGGCCGGCCGCTGTGCTGCCTCTGCCTCACGCCCCACCCCGTGTCCCGAGGCACCTCACCACTGCCACCTGGAAAATTCACTTCTCCCTCATATCAGGGGACACAAATATGACTTCTAACTCTGGATCTCTAGCGCCTTCTCTTGCTCCTGGGGCACCCAGGTTGGCTTGTGGCCTCTTCAGGTGATGTCAGATGCAAGGCTCTCCCCCTGTGCCCTCCCTGTCAGAGATCTCTCAGCCTCCTTTCCCCAGTCCCTGCCTCTCTGAAGCCCAGTTCGCAGGGCTCAGGAGGAATGCTGTGGATGGTGGTCACTGTCCGAGCCCTGGTACTCCATACCTGCTCTGTTCTAAGCAGAGGCCCTAGCGGTACCCAGGTGTGGCCACCATGGGATCACCCACCCGGGAGGAGGTAGAAGGAAAAGAGGCTACCAGCTGATTGATAGAATTTGGCTCAAAAGCAAGGGATGCTTCTTTTTCCAAGTAGGCCATAATTCATACCATAGAGAGCCAAACAGAACAAAAACTTTTTAACAGAAACAAACAAAATGAAAATTCCAAGACAAAGGAAAGAGCACTCAGTCCTCCATACCTTGCATCTTGACTTTTTCCTGGGATAGGACTGACTTCCTGGTGCCCTTACTCGACTGTTTTGAAATATTTATTAATTTTGCTTTTTAATTGTGACCACCGAGGAGCTAAAAGAAAAGAAAAAGCACCCAAGTTGATGGCCTGCCCACTTTGTCATCTCAGGCAGGGCTGTAGCCATGCAGTATAGGTGACTGTGTGGACCTCCTTTGGGAACAGAGGCAGCTGCCTTTCATAAGGAGAGACTGTGTCAGTGATTGCCCAGCCTTTCCCAATCAAAAGACTTACCCAGAAGAGATATCGATGGGATGCCCAGGCCTTGCCTGTTCTAAATGAGAGAAGAAATCTGATTTAAGAGGAACCATCTCAGTGTTATCTCAAAATCCCACCTGAGTCTAACAAGCACCTCCCACAGGAGGCCTCATCTTGGGCTTTTTTTTTCTTTAGCTCCAGAAATTGAATTTATTAATTCTTTAAAGATTTGAAATAAAATGCTGTATTGCCTGTTTAATGGAAATATAATAATTGTACATGCTCCGCCCCTGTGCCTCACAGGGGTGCACCTCGTCCCGGCTCCGTTTCATCCTACCTGGAGTGTGGGACACTGGGAAATGACAGAGGAAAAATTTTTTGTGACAAGGTGATCTTGGAACTCTGTCCTCTATGCTGGAGCACTCTCAGAGCACATTAAAACAAACTTGGGAGGAAACAAAAACACCTTGAGAGGTTAAGAAACTGAATTTTATGGGCCTCAGCTTTGCCTGTTCTCCATCCCGCTGCCCTGCACATCTGACTTTGTTGTATCTTACACCAACCAGGCTGAGTCCAGGTGGTACTGATGTGCCCAGACAGTGTGGCCCGGATGTGAAAAGCAAACACAGCAGCACAATGAAATGAGCTCCCTTTGTCCCTTGATCTTGTTAAAGGGAGGTCCCCATAAAGGGAAAGTCCTCGAGTCCAAAGTCTGCCATGGGCTGCCTGGGGATAGGCCTGAGCACACCTCCGCTGTATGACGAGGCAGGGCCCTGCCCTGTAGCCACGCCAGCTGGCAGGTGCGCCTCCAGGTGTCCGTTGGGCCACCAAAGGCAACAGCTGGGGCAGGAGCCATAGGGTTCCAAGGCCACCTTGAATTCCTCCTCATTTCTTCTGAACAGATTAAAAGAAATTTCATCAGACTTGAATCACTAACAAAGTTTCTGTTTCTCTCTCCCTCCCTACTTGTCTCTCTGATTTTTCTTTTTTGTTTTCTTGTTAATTTCCACCCAAACCTCCTTCACTGCCTCCCCATCCTTTCCACCCCATGTTCCCCCTAATTGGTGGTTGCTGTGAAATGGGGCATTTGCCCTACTCCCTGTCCTGGGTGGGGCTGGCTCTCCCCCAATGGCAGTGTGGGGATATGGTCTCCTCTGTGTGACCGTCATCTCCCTCTGCTCCCTCATGGGGGCCAGCGTGGTGCCCTTCATGAAGAAGACTTTTTACAAGAGGCTGCTGCTCTACTTCATAGCTCTGGCGATTGGAACCCTCTACTCCAACGCCCTCTTCCAGCTCATCCCCGAGGTATGGCAAGCCAGGGCTTTCTCACACAGGAGCATGCCAGTCTCTGGGGGAGGGTTGTGGGGCACAGTGGGAGGACCCTCCACTTTGACGCAAGGCAGAGGAGGAGGTCCTTTTCCTTTTGGAAAATGAAGCTGAGATTGAGTCACGAGTTAGGAGAGGCTGCATAGCATAGGTTTGGGAGCTGGGTTGGAATCCCAGCTCTACCATCAACTAGTTCAATGACCTTGGGCAGATCACTGAACCTCTCTTGTGCTTCTGTTTCCTCACGTAAAACAGGGGAGATGATAGGACTGACCTCATGGTGGTGTTGTGTGGGCTATATGTTAGTACTTGTAAAGCACTGGGGGCCTTGTACGTGCTCTCTTGACTGCTGGGTGAAAAGACCTAGTGTAGTGATAGCAGTTGATGGCTCCTGATTGGGAGTGTGTTGCCCACACAGAAAAACCAGCAGAATCCATTGGTCTCAATAAAAAGATCTGTTCTCTACAGTAGGTTGTCTTGGGGCAAAGGTAATCTAAATAAAAGAGCCTGTTTTCACATATATGGACGGCACCTTTGCCTCATTGCCTAGGTTAATGAGAAAATCTCCACAGAACAGGAGTAGCTTAGTGTTAGGTCTGGCAAGCAGCCTTGGAGAAGCTTCATCTGATTTGGTGTAATCTCTGCTGTAGTCCCACTAATGACAATAAGCAGGTGGCGTCTCCTTGTAGGTGGTCTGACAGGCCTGGGCATACGCAGAGTTGAAGCATGAGATGATGCCACATGCTTCTTCTCAAAGCACCTTAGGTTGAGATGTGGTTTTGTGTCTTCTTAGTTGATTCCTAGATCCACTGATGTCTAGAGAACATGTTTTACCCATTTAACAGATACAGAACAAGACCACGTATCCTAGAGGCTGGGTTTCATGAAGGCCATGCTTTTGTACTCTACCATCCTTTGTGGCTTCTTGCGGAGAACTGTTAGTTGATGGTTTTCACTCCAGTCTTAAGATGATTTTTCTCTCCTGGAAAACCAGCCTGCATGTGTCATTTCTACCTTAGAACTTGACCTTTGTGTCTCTGAGGAAACTATACAAGCAAGTAGAGATACAGGATGGAGGGAGCAGGTCATTCGCCAGTTTCCCAAGGCCTCACCACAAGTTAGGAGCATCACGGAGTGTGGAATTCTCGTGATTCCTGCTCTAGTCCTCTTCCCAGTAGATTATTTTCTCCCCATGATTAGTGAGGCTTCCAGAAATAGCCCCAAACAACCCCCCACCCCCAAATTGACATGTGCAGTAACATGTCTGCTTTCTTGGCTTTGTGGTCACTGGGAGGTCTGTGGTCAGGAAGATGCCGCAATTCTTACTGTTTAACTGGGGAATGGATTTCCCATTTTAGAAGGTATAATTAGACCATCTCTCTTTGTGTTTATTCGCAAATCAGCCAGGGACATTAGATAACAAAATAAACAAAAGCATCTTCTTAAGTACGGAATTTGAGGACAGATTTTGCCCTTGTAGCAAAGTACCAGGAAAAAGGCAGAGTCTTTAATAAAGTGGAAAACCATATCCAAGGCTGTTCGTCCTGAGAGTAAAATTCTAAAGAGGCTCTATCTTTTGCATCAGAAAGTAAGCTAGAGAGAACCTAACGGGCCTGGTGATGGTGGCATGAAGGCAAATGGGGTTCAATTTTGCTGGAAAGGGAAGGAAGTGGTAGGTGGCAGAGCTATCCCAGTGAGTACGTCTCTTTCCTTTCCTAGAATCAAGGAAGTGGTTAAGAAACAAGCAGGGACCCGTGAAGATTTTTTTTTTTTTTTTTTTTTTAAAATTAAACTCATTTTGTTTTCCTGGGTCCACAGGCTTTTGGCTTCAACCCTCTGGAAGATTATTATGTCTCCAAGTCTGCAGTGGTGTTTGGGGGCTTTTATCTTTTCTTTTTCACAGAGAAGATCTTGAAGATGCTTCTTAAGCAGAAAAATGAGGTGAGGCTTAATTGTTGGGAAAGGCAGTGCTTCTAGGGAAAGCCTCCATCCTAGAAACGTTGTATGTCTTGGTAGTGGGGTTATGTGAGTACTGATGCTGTGGACAGATTTCAGTAGGTCTCCCACCTCACCTCACGAGGAGGTATACCTTGATACATATAGTCATTGGGTCGGAAGTGCTGCCACAAAGAAACTGAATGCTTACTGCAGTATAGCTCCGGAAAGGTCTTTGGTGCTTGGCATGCAGTTATCCTCCCAAGTAGTCAGTGAATGGAATCAGATTAGCCATTGCAAAGGAGGAGCTCCAAGCCTTCAGAGCAGGACCGCCCCCTGGAATGAGTGTTGGCCCTGAGGTCATTGCTTTGATTTTTGTCCTATACCAAGTCTTTGGTTCAGCTTTCTATAACAACTTTCCCTAGGTTTCTGTGTGTATTGCCTGCTTGTGTTTTGTGTGATGCTGGGAATGAGGAGGTCTTCCCAGTGCTGGGAGCACCTATCCCGAGTGAGTGCTCAGGAAGCTTTGTGGTTTGGGTGAGTGTCATGCTGACCGCTTCCGGTGGTCCCTCCAGCATCATCACGGACATAGCCATTATGCCTCGGAGACGCTTCCTTCCAAGAAGGACCAGGAGGAGGGGGTGACTGAGAAGCTGCAAAATGGGGATCTGGACCACATGATTCCTCAGCACTGTAGCAGTGAGCTGGATGGGAAGGCCCCCGGGATGGATGAGAAGGTCATCGTGGGCTCACTCTCCGTCCAGGTCAGTGGGCCATTTGCTCTTAGATGGGAGCCTATAACTAGTAATGGCCTTGATGGCCGAGGCTTACCTTGAAGGCCTATCCTTTGACCTGGAGGCCATGGGGAATGGCTCTCTTGTAGGACCTGCAGGCTTCCCAAAGTGCCTGTTACTGGCTGAAAGGCGTCCGCTACTCTGATATCGGCACTCTGGCCTGGATGATCACCCTGAGCGATGGGCTCCACAATTTCATTGATGGCCTGGCTATCGGCGCCTCCTTCACGGTGTCTGTTTTCCAAGGTATCAGTACCTCAGTGGCCATCCTCTGTGAGGAGTTCCCACATGAGCTAGGTAAGTGGGCTGTCACTGCGCCATTCCTGGTCTACCCGTGCTGCCTTGGTTGTCGGCACAGGACCCTTCCTGTGTCCGGCCCCTCCCCATCCCAGACTTCAGGATGCTTATTGTAATTAACA
>ML105258.1:31402-70235 GCA_003697995.1 Taxidea taxus jeffersonii | reverse complement strand
AAAAAAAAAAACCAAACCTGTTATATGCAGGTATTGTCATGCTTACTTATGATCTCATCACCAAATATGATCAGTAATAGCAGAAAGCCTTCAAATTTAAGTAACTGACTTCTTGGATCGATTTTCACAGAATTTCAAGCATGTCTCATCACCTGAACCTACTGCTGACCTTTTCCAGGCATTTACTCTTAGAATTAATCATAAGAATGAGCAGTATTTTTGGCTGTCATTCTCTCCTGCCTCACAGACATTCATACAACCTCCCCTGCCCCCTCCCTTATCCCTTAGCCTAGATTCACATAAAACAAAGCCTCTTTTCTCTCACTGGGATGCCTAACTGCCCATTCCCAAGTGCCTGACGTCTGGAAGAATTCTAAAGAAAGCCTTAAGCTAGTAATAAAATGAAAAACATTTGCTGACTACAGGGACACATCTTCTAAAACTCCATAGATTAGGCTGATTTCAATTTTTAAGCATAAAATAATAATAATAGATCATAAGACATTTGAACTTACCCTTTCCTCAGATAAATCTTTATCACGTTTTGGCACACTTCAGATATAAAATCAATATGCAAATAAAAAGAGAAAGCTATAAGTGATATCTACACTCTCATGAAATAGTTATGATATAATTACATAGTAGTAATAGTAACTGGTCTCTCAGGGGGCTGTGCTGCTTCTGATTTTTGGATAAGACCTCTTGTGTCAGAAGCTCAATTCTATTAATTCTCAAAAAGATGAAGAAATTCCTCTTAGAGTATAGCCATTGATTATTATAGTTATTCTTTTGCGATGTATTAGAAATAAAAGAAACTTCTTTTTACCTTGTGTGAGTTTCATTGATATAAATAACATTCCGCAAACCCAAAGATGGGATACTGGAGTTGAAAAATTTATCCTACATGAAACAAAATAAATGTAGACATAAGTATACGACTGGATGGCTGGTGAAGAGCTCACATTATTACTTCTGGATAACTTTTTTTAAGTAAAAAGTTAAGGATTGCTTAAAAAAATCTAAGAAATGAAGAAAAATTATGTTTTATTGAAAAGAACTTTTTAGTCTTCAAAGAAGTTCAAAAATTCAGAAATAAGGCTTACCACCTTGCAAAGGAAATTTTGCCTCCCTTTCCTGCCTCACTCCCTACCTCTAACCCAAAAGAGCTGAAGCTAGTCAAGAGTTTATTAAATCATTGACAGGAATACTGGATTTTTCAGTGCTCTCCAAATGCAAAAATAGCATGCTAAGTACCATGTAGTTATCATTAGGTTATTAAATCTGGCAATAATCCTGACACAATAATTATCATCCCCATTTTACAGACAGGAAAATTGAGGCTGAGGGTGGTTTTAATATTCAAATTTACATCTTGGTCGAAAGAGTATGGTCTTTATTTCTCTAAAACGACTATTTACTTAATTGGAAAATGTATGGCTAAAGGTCACTCTCTTTACAGGAAACCTTAAAGGATAACTCAGAGATAGCTCTTCTGCAAAGAGAAAGTCTGTAGTTTTATCAGTGTGGACAAAAAGGTGAACATTCCATAAATAAATCCTGGGAAAGCATAATGTATCTTCAATAGAAGATATAAAAATATTTACGTGGAATCTCTTTAAAGATGAGGAAACAGGATATCAGGGAAAGGATAGCAAATATCAAAAAAATCACTATGAAAGTACTGTTTAAAATTATTTTAAATAAACATGTCATGAAACAACTTTAAGATCAAGTTCAACCCCATCAGGTACTGTATTCAAGCAAAAAATCAATTATTTATTATACAACTCCTCTATGCCCACCCCAAAACACCCCTACCACCACTACCAAATAATTTCCTATACTCTCTTCTGATTTAAGAACCCATTAGAGTCAGGACGCCTTGGTGGATCAGTTGGTTGAGCTTCATACTCTTGGTTTCGGCTCAGGTCATGATCGCAGTGTCCTGGGATGAAGCCTCGTTGGGCCCCATGCTCAGCACAGAATCTGCTTGGGACTTTCTCTCCCTCTCCTTCTGCCCCTCCTCCATGCTCAAGCATGTATGCACATGTGTGCTCTCTAAAATAAATAAATCTTCTAAAAAAAAGAACACATTAAAGTCAAGGTGTTATTTTGATCTTTTAAGCATTTGAAATTAGAATTAGATAAGATGCCAGTCTAAAAAGAAAAGCCATATGATCATTTATTTAAATTTGTATTTCTGGGACGCCTAGGTGGTTCAGTGGGTTGAGCCTCTGCCTCCGGCTCAGGTCATGATCTCAGAGTCCTGGGACTGAGCCCCACATCAGGCTCTCTGCTCAGCCTGCTTCCCCCTCTCTTTCTGCCTGCCTCTCTGCCTACTTGTGATCTCTCTCCGTGTGTCAAATAAATAAAATCTTTAAAAAAAATTATATTTCTACTGGCCTACTAATCTGAACTGGCCTTATTCTTAGGCTAGAAATATCGTGGTCATTCAATTCTACCAAATTCCCACAACAAGGCACTTGGGATTTAAAAGGAACAATATTTATAATTTAGACATTCTTGAGCAGACCAGAATATTTAACATAAATTGCTTGGGTCCCACACAAATCTTTCCCAAGTTAGTGAATCCCTTTACAGGGCTCAGAATTCTACCTCCTGCCAAGACGACCCTGAGCAGAAAATTCATGCAGCACAGTTAGCTATCCACACAAGTCATAAGTAATATCTATAAATGAAAGGCACTCAAATGGCAGAATTTCTGTCCTGATAACTGGCCCATCCCAGAGAAAGCATTAACATCCAGATATACCTTTTAAAAGGTAACTCTACTGCCCAAGAACACAGCCACATTCGATTCTACATTCCTCGGCTAACTCATCCCTCTAGCAAATTACCAGCAGAGGCTTGCCTTCCATCCAACTGACTCTTCTCAAATACAACACTGTAATGTGGAAGATTTTGCAAGACATGTGTTTATTTCACCAAAATACAAACAAATCTATATATGTTCTATTTAAAATCTTCATCCTAACATTTTTTAAATATTTTATTTCAGAGAGAGAAAGCGTGTGTGTGTTTGAGCAAGTATGAGCAGGGGGGAGGGGCAGAGGGAGAGGGAGAAGCAGATTCAACTTGGGACTGGATCCCAGGACCCTGAGATCATGACCTGAACAAAAGGCAGATGCTTAACTGACTCAGCCATCCGGGCACCCCTTATTTTATGTTTTAAAAAGATTTTATTTAGTTTGAGTGGGGAGAAGAGGATAAGAGAGAATCTCAAGCATACCCCACAGACTCCATGCTGAGCACAGAGCCCCATCCATGCACAGCTCCATCTCATAACCCTGAGATCATGACCTGAGCAGAAATCAGGAGTCAAATGCCTATCTGACTAAGCCACCCAGGCACCCCCATCCTAAGATTTTAGTAAGGAACCCTCACTATCATAGTCAACAGACAGACACCCTCCCCATCCATCCCCCTAACAGAAATTTAGAAAAAGGAGAGAGGGGCAAAGCCACAGCTTTAAAATGTCCAGCTATCTCTTGCTCACCTCACTAGGATTTTAACTGAGTCAAAAGTTCAACATCTAGGGGTGCCTGGATGGCTCAGTGGGTTAAAGCCTCTGCCTTTGGCTCAGGTCATGATCCCAGAGTCCTGAGATTGAGCCCCACATCGGGCTCTCTGCTCAGCAGGTAGCCTGCTTCCTCTCCTCCCTCTCTGCCTGCCTCTCTGCCTACTTGTGATCTCTGTCAAATAAATAAATAGAATCTTTAAAAAAAAAAAAAAAAGCTTAACATCTAGAAGTTATAAGAAGGCTCCCACTAACACTTTAGAATTAAGAAAGTCAAGCGATTGATGAGCACTGGGTGTTAAGCACCCAATGAACCATTGCACACCACATCAAAAAATGAATGATGTACTATATATTGGCTAACTGAACTTAAAAATAAAAAATGAGGGACACCTGGGTGGCTCAGTTGGTTAAGCCGCTGACTTCGGCTCAGGTCATGATCCCAGCGTCATGGGATCAGAGTCCCACAACGGGCTCCTTGCTCAGCAGGGAGCCTGCTTCTCCCTCTGCCTCTGCCTGCCTCTCTCTCTGCCTGTGCTCACTTTCTCTGACAAAAAAATAAAAAATTTAAAAAAATGAAAAACGAAGACTGATCTAAAAGTAAGATCTGCTCTTCTGAAGTCATACTAAACTGAAAAAAAAACAAAACCCAGGGTGTTGTTGGCCTCCCTGCTCAGCAGGGAGTCTGCTTCTCCCCATGCTTTCTCCCTCCTCATCCTCTCTACCTCTTTCAAATGTGTTCCCATTCTCTCTCTCAAATAAATAAAATCTTAAAAAAACAAACAAACAAACTAAAAAAAGAACCAAATTATCACTTACCATCAACTGTCTGACCATTATTTACTGAGTAAATGAATGGAAAGAAAAACTGAGTCAACATCAATACTTGGAATATTTGGTTTATAAACATGGGCTGAAGTTCTAAAAATGAATTAAGTTCATTAAGACTATCCAATAATAAAATTCACACAAAGTTGGAATTTCACTCTGTTTATTAAAGGTCAACAAGCAGTAACATTCTTACCCAGCTCTGAGGAGTACAGGAATAACAACATCTTCCCACAAATGGCCTTTTCCGGCTCATTAGGCTTTCTTTCCATTTTAAGGTTGCAGATCTGAAGACAGTAGGTCTGAAACCACACTCACCCTAAAAAATGTTAATGGGGGGAAAAAGTGTCTGAATGGCAAGAGAATCGTATTTGTCCACCTGATCCCAAAAACTAAGATATTTCAGATATAAGAGAAACCTAGACTTAGGTTTTGTTTGGCAGTAAGTTTCTCAGAGTGATTTTCCTTCATGGTACTACTCCCTGGCATCATCAACACTCAAAACAAAACTTAGAACATAAGCAAAAATTGAGAACCTAAGAACAATAGTAGCCAGCAAGGACTACTGCACACTCAGAGGCTCAAAACCAGTTGTACGAGGTTAAAAAGCCTGTGAAAGCAGCAGGATGAATAAAACCAGATTCCTAGATCCATATGCTAACAGTTAATCTTGTTCCTCTTCAACCGCAGACTCCCACAAAAGTAGTACAAAGCCTTAGCTTTGGGATATGAACAACCAATGAACTTGATGAGCAAAATGTTTAGAACACAGGAGCAGAATTTGACCCTAATTGGATAATACATACAGCTAGGATTTAAACTCTATGATTTAAACTTTCAACTCTGTTGTCCGGCTAAAGGAATGTTATATAAGTTTACCTTGTTTTTTACTTAAAGTAAAATATTTTAAGCTGTGTATAACAACTTGCTCATTAGTTGCTCATATCCCACTGATAACATTCTCAAAAATAAGCAAAAAAATCCCAAAACTTCCCATTTTTATATAAAGCAGATAGTGTTCAAGAAATATTTTAATTATTCCATGTTATGTCAAAATAGAGAAAAAAATACAAAATGCAAGTCTTTTGAATTGATTTTCATACTAAAATTTATTTCCTATTTTTATTTTTTATAAACCCTTATTTCCATTACAAGATTCATACTTATTATAGAAAATAGACACAGAAAGTATCTTTATAAGTACACTGCCCAAAAGAACTCCTAGTAGGTTTTTTCCTTGCAAAGTATTTTGCTTTTTAATACAATCACTGTGCTTAAATATCCCACCCAATTTCTTCTTCCCAAATAACATAAAACCTTAAGAATGTTTAAATATTAGGCTCCATAAACATATCTTCTAACAGCTGGAGGCAGTCTCTTTAACTATTAACCTCTATTTGATTTTATGTTACTTCCAGCTACCTTCATAAACAACACTGAAACAAACATCTTTAGGTTGAATGTTTCTAACCTGTATTAAACTTACCCATTCCTCATTTGCATGCTTACATCGACCAACACTGTATTCTGATGAATTTGGCAGATAAGAAACATCTATTGTGCCAAGGGTCAGTGCAGATTCATCCATGTCACAAAAGATAACTCCCAAATCATGAGCTATAAAAAAATACACGCCATTTAAATTAATGACTAATACAGAGAGTAAAGACCAAACCTCAAAATTCTGACCTCAACGTTATTTTGATCCATCATAGGATGTCAAATGAACTACTGGGGGATGTCCACCATGTTTAGTCAACGTGTAAAAGCAGACTTTGATGTGTTTAAACTCAGCAACTCTGGTAGACCATTCTGATTTTTTTTTTTTAATCAAAATTTGTAACTTTAGATTTCCTGAACAAAATAGCCACGAATGTGCAAGGGTAAATAACAGCTTATTTCAGATGGGTGACAATGAATTATTTCATTTGCATTCACAACGGAGGGTTCCTGGGAGGATGAAGGTATGTATTTAATTAAGTAGAAGTTATGTATATGTGCACAAGTAGATAATTTTTTTAAATTATGTGTATTCTTGCAGTGTAAAAATGGTGAAGGCAAAGAGGGAACCTTTAGAGTTTCCCACTTAAAGTGAATTAAACTCTCAGTTTTCTTGTGATGCCTTAAATGCAATGATATTTGCACTTTTAATACACCTACAAAGTTCTAAATCAAAACCACACCGTCTTCAGATATCTGATTTAAAAGTTTTCATCATTTTCAATAATGCTTTTCGTACCCTAATGGAAAATGTTCATTAACAGTGAACAGCTAAAGAAAGCAGAGATTAACCTAAAATACAAAAACTCCCTAACATAATTCTCAGATTGCTTTTGCATATTTCTCACCCTGCCTTAAAATTATTCCTTTAAAACTCTGAAAGGTCACGTCCAGGGTAGCAGCGATACTTCCCATATGGGTTTGCTGCGGTGACTATTGTCAGCACAACCATATAGGACGTCCTTAACAATTCAACACGACATCAGTCTCACATAATAGGCCAGTGGAGAGAATAGTAAAGCAAAGCACCTGGCCTGGAAGCTCTTCACTATTATGAAATAAACCAGCTATCAGTTTCACATGCAGAATGCAGCTACAACAGGGGGAGCTCCATTGCTGCCTGAGAAAAAGAAGTCGCTGCGGGCCCCAGCGATGGGAGTAGTGGAGGGAGAGTCGGGTGCCAATAGGAACTCACGGTTCGCTCCTCCCTCCCCACAGCGTTTATCCAAGGTCGAGAACTAAAACGAAATCTGGACGCGCCAGACTATCAGCTGAGGGGAACCAACTCTGGGCTTTTAAAGAACAGAGATTGGGGGGGGGGGGTTAGCTCTTGGGCCAAACATCCACAAGTTCGAATCCCCCGCTGCTGACCATCTGTGCTGACTTCGAACAAGTTGGTTAACTTCTACGCCTTGGTTTCCCCATCTGGAACAGGAGCATAATATGATAGATCTTACCTCCTGGGGTTGCTGGGAGGGCTGGACAGTACCTACAAAGCGCTAACACAGCGTCTGGCACACGGCGTGCGCTCAGGCCAGTCATTGGTTAAGTGTCATAGGGCTGTCCCCAGCACAAGCCCCAGCTGCCTGAAAGCCAATGCCCCCACGATGCCTTCAGGTGCGTAGGCTGCTCAGTCCATAGGAACCTCCGTCCCGCCCAGGGGAACCCCTGCCGCAGCCCGTCTCCCGAACCCCATCCAGCACGAGCCGGGCCCATTTCTCAGAGGGAATCCTGGAGCTCCGGGGAGGTGGACAACCCGCCGGCGTGGCGCCGGGTCCAGCGGAGAGGGCGACGACGCACCTGTCGCGGCGCTCTGGGCCCGAGCAGCGTCCCGCAGCCGCTCTCGCCCTCGCGGTCCGCACCGGGCAGCTCCGCCAGCTCCGGCTCCGGCTCCTGCAGCGGCCGGCACTTCAAGTCTCCGCCGGTGCTGCTGCAAAGTCGCGTCCCGATGACGCAACCGGCGCCCGCCAGTGAGCGGAGCCTCGGCGAGTCCGCCGGCCCCGGGCTGGGCGCCGGAACTGGGGCGGGGCGGGGAGGGGGGGGTGCCGGGTGCCCCCGGGCTGCGCGTGCGGATCGGCGTGGAAGCCGTGCACGCCGGAGCCCAGTGGGGCCAATAATGGAGAGCGAGTGCCTAATCGGTTACGCTGCCTCGGTGCTGAGTCACGTGAGGGTGTTGTGCGCGCGCACGCTGCGCGCTCGTGCACGCGCGCCTCGGGCTGCATTGTGTGGATTCCGCCCGTCTGGAAGCCTGTCCCGGCGCCAGGCTCTTTTAGGAGTGTCGCTTGGGCTCTTTGGTTCCCGGGTGCATCTGCGGTCTGTCTTAGGAGATTTGTAAAAATGTGCGGAAATTGTTAGGGTTGGGGGCAGGGGGGATGGGAAACGACCCGGTTGTGTAATTTCTGTGACAGTGACTGAATGCCTCGGAAAAGAATGCGTTGAAAGAGAAACAAGGCTTGAGAGCCTGAGTCCAAAGTTGCCTACCTTTAATTCTTCATGGGGCACAAAGAAGTTCTTTCACAGTATTTGCCATGCCATTGACAAGGCCAGTGATTATCAAGAAGATTAGTAATTTGGAAAGCAAGGGATCACCTTTTACATGCACCTTAGCAACAAGCATTAAGTTTGAACCAGCAGATGGGAGTACAAAGATGATTAAGTCATAATATAGTCCCTGATCTCACACCCCTGACACCAGTCTTCATCAGCTCTGCACACATTAACCCTAACCCTCTCATGGAAACATATCTTCCGTGTCCTCCCATCAAAAACCATCCAGAGTTCTCACAGTCCAAATGCCCAAGCCTGGCACATAAGACCTCCCCAGGTAGGCCTCTACTTTCCCCACTGTTCTCTAGTAGAAGCTCCTACTTCGGTTGTCTGGTTGTCCCTCGTCAAACCATGGGCTCCCATACCCCTAACTGTGCTCACACCACATTTTCCTAAATTCTGTAGTTCTTTCCTGAACTAGGCCTCCAAACCTACGTACCCTAATCTCTCCAGCCCTCAGTAATCACACCCTTCTGTGAAATCTCAGAGATTTACTGTGGTGCCACACCTTGGGTCTTTATCAATATATGTCATTCTTCCATAACGTGATGAGCTCATCATCAATGTCAGTGATTTGTCTCAGTTTCTTAGCTAATACAATAGCACTGTTGTAATAAACACTCAGTAAATATTGTTGAAGCTGAGGAGCAGGAAGGAAAACAAGAATTCCTTTTCTTGAACTTTCTACTTCTAAGTCCATCTCAAAATGCAGAGGTGTCCTTTTAAAACAATCCAAAACTGTAGGAGTAGCTATTCATATGGGAGGGGGGGAAGACTGAGCTGTTTGAAGTTGAAGACTGCCTCTATTCAACCCCACACAGACCTTAACTCTGGGTTAAGCACACATCTGAGTACTCAAGGACTGTGTTGACAAGAATTCTAATCCCTCAACATCTAATTCCCCAACATCATGACAGTTTGTGTATAGATTACTGGTCCCTAAGGAAAAAGAAAAAGGGGGGGGGCGGGGACAAAGGAAAGTCTCAGAGTTTGAAGTCATAGCTAAAGAAAAAGTGATGAGAAATGGAGAGAGCACTGCAGTAATGCAAATAAATGGAAGGCAGAGGGGAAAATCAGATTATCTTACACAGAGCTTATTTGTAGGCAAGTCTTCTGTAACACACATTACACAAGGATGTACTGTACTTGCAGGAGATGTGGATTGCTGTGCAAGGTGTTTCAGGTTACTAATGGGAACTGTTTTGGAAACAGTTGACACAGCAATCTGTTTTATCAACAGAATAACAATCATTTATAGTAATCCAGCCTAGCCAGCCAAGATGGAACAACATTGACTGATTTTACTCTCTTACTAAAACAACTAAATAAAGTAAATAAATAGGCAGCAATGCAGAACAGTGGTTCATAAGGGAGAGCAGAAGAATGAGGTGAGCACTCTGATTGCCTCTGGTTACCACCTAAGAGAGTGGCCAGGCAGCAGTGCAGAGAGGGGAATCAAGGAAGAGTTAAACAGACTCCCTGAGTTGAGGAAATAGAACTGGGAGACTGGGAAAGGCAAAACAGTGGGAGCTGGGGGTTGAGTGCTGGAGAGAAGAGAACTATACAGTGAAAGAGGAGCTCTGGAGACCTACAGAAGACCTTGTTCATCTTCAGCTGATTAAGTGTGTGAGTGTGAGGAAGCTACCCATGGCCAGGGAAAAAGCCACCCAGACAGAAAGCGAGAACAATCACCAAAGCTTGTACAGGGAAGGGAATTGTTCCGTTCCCACAAATCAGAGTGGAAAGATACCCAGTGATTATATAGGACCAGGAATAGGACCTGATCTTGGCACTCAGATCAGAAACCTCATAATTCATGATTCAATAGGTCTTGTCTTAGTGGTGGGGTAAAAATGATCATAGAGTAAATACTATTCTGGTCCTACTGAACAAATCTTAAAAGCCAGGACCAAAAGAATCAAACCATTTCCTAGAACAAAGTGTCCCAAAACCAGTACAACAGCATTATAGAAAATCAAAAATATCCAGCACCCAACAAGATAAAATTCACAATGTCTGGCATCCAGTCAAAAATGATCAGGCATACAAAAAAAATGTAGGAAAAAATAGCCCATATAAGGAGAAAAATCAATCAATTGAAAGGGTAACAGAGGGGCACCTGGGTGGTTCAGTTGATTAAGCATCTGCCTTCAACTCAGGTCATGACTGTGGAGTCCTGGAGTTGATCCCCCTCATCACATCAGGCTCCCTGCTCAGTGGGTTGTCTGCTTATCTCTCTCCCTTGGCCCTTTGTCCCACTCATGCTCTCTCCCTGTCTCTCAAATAAATAAATAAAAATTTTCTTTAAAAAAGGAGCAGGAGGGAAACAAGAATTCCTTTTCTTGAACTTTCTACTTCTAAGTCCATGTCAAAATGCAGAGGTGTCCTTTTAAAACAATCCAAACTTGAAAGAGTCACAGAAATTATAGAATTAGTAAACCAGGACATTAAAAAACAATTATAACTGAATTCTATATGGCCAAAGAAGTAGAGATATGGGAAATCTTTAAAAACACCCAAAGCAAATACCTAGAAATCATAAAAACATTGTCTGAGATTTTTTTTTAATTTTTATTTATTTATTTGACAGAGATCACAAGTATGTAGAGAGGCAGGCAGAGAGAGGAAGGGAAGCAGGCTCCCTGCAGAGCAGAAAGCCCGATGTGGGGCTCAATCCCAGGACCCTGGGATCATGACCTGAGCCGAAGGCAGAGGCTTTAACCCACTGAGCCACCCAGGCACCCCTGATATTTTTAACACACACATCCCTACACCTCTATGGGACTAAGAGCAGATTAAACATCACTGGGTTGGGGCGGGGGGAGGTTAAAGAACCTGAAAACTCTGCAACAGAAACTATCCAAAACAAAATACAGAGGAATAAAAAGCCTGAAAATACAGAGTATCAATGAGCTTAACATACATGTAACTAGAGTCCCTAAAGGACAGGAGAAATATGGGAACGAGGAGGGGTCAGGGGAGACAGAAAAAAAGTTGAAGAAATAGTAGCTGAAAACTTCCCAAATTTGATAAAAACTATAAATTCACAAATCCAAGAAGCCCAACAAACTTTCAGGAGAACTATAAAGAAAGCTATACCAAGGAACATCACAATTAAATTGCTTAAAACCAGTGGTAAATTGAAAATCTAAAAAGCAGAGAGAGGAAAAAAAAAAAGCAAAGAGAGAGAAAGAAAAAAAAAATACATCACCATACAAAGGAGCAAAGATAAAATGAGGACAGATTTCTTATCAGAAATTTACAAACAAGAAATCAGGGAAGTGGCACCTTTAAAATATTCAAAGAGGGCATCTGGGTGGCTCAGTCAGTTAAGCGACTGCTTTGGGGCCAGGTTATGATCCAGGGGTCCTGGGGTCAGCTGCTCAGCGGGGATCTCCTACAGGATGGGCTACCTGACAGGACTCAACCCCCCACACCTCTGCAGCCAAGAAGGAAGGCCCACAGGAACTAGGTAGGGTTCCAGACTTTCTTTCAGCCACTAGCTGTGCCTCAGGGCAGGGCACTAGTTCCAGAGGGGATCTGTGGCACAGGATCAGAGAACTAGTGGAGCAGGGTAATTAAGAAATTAGCTTGCAAGTTGATTTTTTTTTTTACAACTATTAAGTTCATTGTTAAGAAATGGAAGTTTTACTTTTCCCCTTCTCCCAGGCATCCATCCAGCCAGACTCTTGGGTTAAAATCTCAAGATTCCCCAAGCCCTTAAGGGAAGCTAATTGCAAGTATCTGCCTTTTTGTTACTGTAAGCGAAAAAATGAGAAACTATTGATCAGGTTGGTCACCAAGAAGACCCTGAATGGGCCTTTTGTTTTTCCTGTGGAATCCTGTGGGTTGTGTAAGACACAAACCTGTGGGTTGTGCAAGAAGATGTTGTCTGAGAAGCGGGCAGGGACCCGTGTGGCCCAAGCACTGAGAAGGGGCTAAGCATTGAGGGTGCTGGTTCTGGATTCCACTCGAGATTGCCTTATGCAGGGCCGGTGGAGGTGGTCAGTCTGCAGGAGGAGGGTGACCATGGGAGGACTCAGAGGACCAGAAGGCTAGAGTCCTGGGAGGTTCAGTAAAGATCCCAGTAGCCAAGTGTGTTGTGGAGGGAATGGGGCTCACATACCATGCAGGGCCTGGGCAAGGAACAGTGGTGAAGGAAACAGGCTGTCAGGCATTCTGCACAACACAGGTGCCCAAAAGGGAGAAGAGGCGAATCCCAAGAATGATCAATATTGGACTTCTATGGACCCTCGACATGCAATTAATCCCATATCCATTCTTTCATAACATACTGACTGAGAGCCCCTTTTGTGCCCATCTTTTCAGCTCCTGAGGATACAAGATGGAGACATGGGGATGTCACATGGATCTGTCCAGGTGGTGTTAAGAGTCTAATGGCCGGGACGCCTGGGTGGCTCAGTTGGTTAGGCGGCTGCCTTCGGCTCAGGTCATGATCCCAGCGTCCTGGGATCGAGTCCCACATCGGGCTCCTTGCTTGGCAGGGAGCCTGCTTCTCCCTCTGCCTCTGCCTGCCACTCTGTCTGCCTGTACTCGCGCTCTCTCTAACAAATAAATAAATAAAAATCTTTAAAAAAGAGTCTAATGGCCTCTGGCAGGTCAGGAGGGAGACATGCTATAGAGAAGTACAGTGAACATCCGAATGGCCTCTGTCACAGAGGACAACAGAGGTGACCAGTATTAGAGAAGGTGGTCAGGGAGGGCCTCTCTAAAGAAGGAGCAGCTAAGCCACGGCTGTGGTGTGAGAAGGACCATGTCTGACAGGAAACCAGAGAAGACCTTTCCTAGGAGGGGGAATTCCACATACCCAAATTCTGTGGGAGGATGGGGCTGGCAGACAGAAGAGAGCTGCGTGGACTGGAGGGAAATAAGTAGGAAAGTGGCAGAGAGAGGTGTTGGGAAGCCAGAGGGGCCAGATAAAGCCAGGCTTTTCAAGACACCGTAAGAAATTTCAAAAACTAAACATAACATTGTGACATGTGTCAAAAATGTCATGGAGGGGGACGCCTGGGTGGCTCAGTTGGTTGGGCAGCTGCCTTTGGCTCAGGTCATGATCCCAGCGTCCTGGGATCGAGTCCCACATCGGGCTCCTTGCTCAGCGGGGAACCTGCTTCTCCCTCTGCCTCTGCCTGCCTCTCTGTTTGCCTGTGCTTGCTCCTGCTCTCTCTCTCCCTCTCTCTCTGACAAATAAAGAAAATCTTTAAAAAAAAAAAATGTCATGGAGGAATTCACAGGCCCTTTACCCTACAAAGATTAGAGGAGGATGAATGAAAACAGAGCCCAGGTCCTGGGACCTGGCCAACCTGGAAGGAGAAGGCAGTGACTCAGGAGCTATGATGTGGGCAGGGGCCTGCCTGGGGCCAACTGGCCACAGAGAATCTAGGTAAGAGGAAAGCAGGCACACTTTGTAAACTACCATTGGCTGAGCACTTCTGATGTGCCAAGCAGTATTCTATGTACTTAAGGGGCATTATCTGAAGCAATCCTCTGTATCTGTCATGGCACAATCTGGAAAACAAGCCAGGCCAGACCACTGAAAATGTAATTTTCACACAGAATCCATCTTAGGAAGGTCTTGGAAGAGCTGAAAGAACAAAAGGGAACCCTGAGGCAGCCCAGAGATTAGCAACAACAGATCAGTATCCTAGGGCTGGAGCAACAAAGTAAAATATTAACAGAACCAGGAGCCACCTAAGCAACATCTAGGACCAAGGAGAGAGGGGCTGCCTAGAAGGACCCCAAAGGGTTGGGTCCTCCAACACACAGGGTTGCCACGGCTGGAAATGCCACCTGAAAAGGGAGGGACTTTTCTTCCTGGGTTTCTCCCCTTTCTGCCCTCCCTCTACCTGCAAGCCCCACCTGCCGGCTGAAGCAAACTGCAAAGAAGCCTAAGGACTGAATTTGCAGGGACCACTCCCCTCCCAGACATAAAATAGAGCAGGAAAGGATGGGGAATGGATCTAAGAGCAAACAGAAAAACAA
Source organism: Taxidea taxus jeffersonii (assembly GCA_003697995.1). Taxonomy (NCBI): domain Eukaryota; kingdom Metazoa; phylum Chordata; class Mammalia; order Carnivora; family Mustelidae; genus Taxidea; species Taxidea taxus. The sequence goes on along the minus strand of ML105258.1, from coordinate 55,819 downwards.
GGGGCCCATCTTCCCCACGGCCTCATGAGCCAGGAACAATTATTACCCACATTTTTCAGATAGAGAAACTGAGGCATACAGAGAGGTTAGGTGACTCCAGGACCTGGTAGAACCACCATTTGAATTCAGATTTATCTGATTCTAGAGCACAAACACAAAACACACATTTTCAGCCCGCTTAGGTGAGGGCCTGGTGGTTAGGGTAGTCAAGTCCCAGGTCTGAAAAGCATATCTTGATGTTAAACCCCACTCTATGAAGATACTTAGATGGCATTGGCATTAGAATTGAACTGTGAGTGAGGACATCAGTGGAAAACAACCCTGAATCCTTCTAGCAGAATGTCTGAGAATTCTGCGAGGACTTTGGAGCCAGACACCCTGGATTCCAATCTTGGTTCTGCCATTTACCAGCTGTGTGACCCTCAGCAAGTTATTTAAGCTCTCTGAGCCTCAATTCTCTCATTTCTAAAGTGGATTTGCTCATGTCCACTTCCTTATTGGGTTATTTTGAGATTAAATGGGATAATGTATGCAAGATAATTAACATAGCACCTGTTGCATGGTTAAGATTTACAAAATAGTAGCTATTATTATCATTGTCAGTAGGTCTCCTCTTGCAGAGACTTTGGAAACAAAAGAGAAATCTTAATTCTTTGGGTTTAAACCCTGGCAAAGAATTTGTCCTAAAATCTTTGGAACTCATATGAACTCTTAAGGTTACTTTGTTCTGGAAAGGGTGTCTCTGTATCAGTCAGGATGGACTAGGTTATGATACAGTAACAAATGTCTCAGAGTCTTAAGACAACAAAGTTTATTTCTGGTGTATGCTATATGTAAACAGCAGGTTATTATAGAAGCTCTGCTCACAAGGGTCACTGAGGGAGGCTCCATGTTGACACATACTTCCTTATTTGCTGAGGCCAAGATCAGAGAGTATAAACCACCCACTGGCTCTTAATCCATACAGGGCTTGAGTTCCAATTTCATTAGCTGAAGCTCTGTATGAAGCAAGTAGGTGAAGAAATGTTATCCTACCATGTGTCCAAAACAAGATACCCAAACATTAACAAACAACTCTAATGATTATCAGAACAATCTTAGTGAACCTTCTGGTTGGAATGGATAACCCAAAATTCCCAATCCGGAATGAAGAGATTTGGGAGCTTTTAACAGGCCAGACCACCCTATATGACCTCATAAAAGCTTGCCTTTGTTGTGCTTCTGTTGCATTTCTGAAGACAACCTGTAGTTTTGTTCCTAAATGCTGCTTTAGGTCACCTCTCTGAAAATCGCTGTCGGTTTCTGAAAGATATTGTTCTGGTGGTTTGTGGAGTTGAGATGCTAGCTGGACACGAAGCATCTTGTCTTCTGGAAGAGGGATCCTCATGTGGACTAGATGGTGAGTACCCAGACTTACCCAGAGCTATTATACTACTATCTGCATGATGTCAGATTATCAGATACTGATGGCTTGCTGAGCAAGTTCAAGTTCTAGTGGAAGGGGCAAGGCCTTTCCTCAGCTTTCACAACCCCATGCTCTCCTGGACTTCCTTCTCCCTACCTGGGTGTTTTTTCTTGGCAACTTTTGCTGGCTCAAGGTCGTCCTTCATTCTTACTCCCTACTCTCTCAGCAGTTCAGCAACCCAGGAGTCATTCTTTTTTTTTTTTTTTTTAAGATTTTATTTATTTATTTGACAGAGAGAGAGATCACAAGTAGGCAGAGAGGCAGGCAGAGAGAGAGGGAAGCAGGCTCCCTGCTCAGCAGAGAGCCCGATGCAGGGCTCGATCCCAGGCCCCTGGGATCATGACCTGAGCCGAAGGCAGAGGCTTTAACCCACTGAGCCACCCAGGGGCCCCCCAGGAGTCATTCTTAATTTCTTCCTGGATCCAATCCAACACCAACTTCCAGCAATGGAACCTTCTAAATAGCTTTAAACCCACCATCCATTTACCTCCTCTCCACCTGCACTATCCTAATGCAGGCCATTACCATCTTCCCTGGGAAACACAAAACTTCCTACCAAGGCTCCTCATGCCTGCTTCCCATGCAGACATCCCACACATCAGCCAGAGCGGACCTTTGAAAATGCAACACTGAGCATTTCAAACACTCCCATTTCTTTGCCTGATCCCCACTACAAGTGATTAAAATCTGTTCTACTGCGCTTGCAGTTTTTAGAACTTTTATGACAGAGACTTTTAGGAAAAGTCTCTGACCTGGCCTGCTAATCTTCCCACCCTCATCTCTTCCCACTTGCTCTTTGTCTCTGACTCGGACCACCCTGCTTTGTTTTCAGTTCCTTAAGTAAGATGGCTCTGCCCTTGTCCTGCACATACTGCTTCGTTTGCTGGCAGTGGTCCCCACCACGACCCCCTCTTTTCTCTACAATCCATACCTCATAACACAGCTCAGTTCCTACCTCCCTCACTGACCCCCAGACTATGTCAGACCCCTTGTCAGATGCTTCTCCTCCATGGGACTTATCACAATTATAATTGAAGACTCCGCTGTAGAATTAGCCATTTAACGTCTGCCTGTCCCTCTTAAATTCTTGACCTCTCCCATTCCCTTCTCAATTTCCTAGCACCCAACAGTGGTGCCTTGCACAAAACAGATGCTCAAGATCTGTTCGTTGAATGTCTAAGTACAAGATGTGATTATTTATTTAATAAAGGAGAGTGCAAGTGACTATTACAACTATTAATAGTCGTGGACAAGTATAACTTTGAGAACGGAAGTATTCCAGGAACAATAATGAACCGAAGAGTTTTAGGGGCTCAGGGCTTTATGGGTCTTAGAAAAACATGTATTCAAGCTTGGTAGAGAGATAGGAAGCATTTTACCCATCCTCCCCCTTCCTGGGTCAGAGGAGAGCGAACAACATAAACACTAGGGAGAATAGGGGCCCAGGTCTCCAGTGGTGACCAGCCACACCAGGATGGTGGTCTTCCATGGATGATGATCCACAATGGAGAACAAGGCAAAGCAGAGGCTGGGAGGCAAACACGTGTGTGCTCAGGACACTTGAAGGGAGGAATTTGAAAATACTTGGAAGTTAGAAATGGCTGGAGAGAGACTTATTTCTACTTCCTCCTTAGAATCAGTTTTTGTCAAAAAGGAAAAAAGTTTTCATGAAGAGGACAAGGAGAAACAAAACTACTTTGCATTTAAATTATTCATTTTCGGGGCACCTGGGTGGCTCAGTGGGTTAAAGCCTTGGCCTTCGGCTCGTCATGATCCCAGGGTCCTAGGATTAAGCCCCGCATCGGGCTCTCTGCTTACCAGGGAGCCTGCTTCCTCCTCTCTCTCTGCCTGCCTCTCTGCCTACTTGTGATCTCTGTCTGTCAAGTAAATAAATAAAATCTTTAAAAAATTTTTTAATAAAAAAATAAATTATTCATTTTCCAATGAGATCAAAGTAAGCTAGAACTTCACTTATTAAATCTAATCAGGAAGATCCACAAAGTTTAACTAAGTCTCCAGTTAGAATATTTTTAAAGACATCTAGTTTTATTACTTGTGGGGACACAGAAGCTCCAAGATTTTCTTTTAGAAAACGTATTTTCTTGGGTGTTCCAAACATACCCCTTATAACCATCTTTAGCTTTTTACTTACACATTTCCTAAATAAAAGGTTTCCAAAGAGTGTTATCAACACAGTTTCCAATTTTCTGAATTACCTGATATAAAGCAAAACCTGAATAATCAAAATAATACAACTGGCAATGATTTTTACCAAATCTTTTCTGACGGTTATCATCATATTATTCCATAAAATATTTGAGATGGATTACAAGGATGATCTCCAACATGGAAGTAAGGTATTGTATGATAGGCTTTCCATAATCCCAAGTCACAGAGTACAATCCCCTCCTGTAGTCCCACTTGGTTATACCGCTGATTGCACAGGTCACTGAGGCTGACCCTTCACTGGGTGACTTACACCTCACCCGTTCCTCTTGTACATCCAGTTCTGCTTAGGAGATGGCAAAACAGCTTTCCCCTTTATCAAATTATTTTATAGTTATTTTTCCAAAGGCTGTCAGTTCTGGTCCAGGGTTCCAACCTCCCCTCCCTAAATCACTGGCCTACATATGTAAATTTAGCATGCATTCATGGATTGTAGAATTCCTAGTAACTGCTGTAGGTTATAGATGGGATTAAGCAAACCTTCATATCCACAATGTTGGTTTTCTCTAGGTTACTTGTAAATGATGTTTTTAGAGGATAGCCCATAAACTTCTAGGTCACCTGCTCATTAACTGTTGAAAAATATATCATGAATTATATCGAAAGCCCCATAAATTGATCACCTCCTGGAATGAATGAAATTGTAACCTCTCAGAGAGAAGGCTTAGTTAACTTTAAGCTCTACAGTGTCATGGCATGCCTTCGGTGCATGGCAGGAATTTTGTAATGGTGATAATAGTTATAGTAAAATTATCTACATACTCCGTAACCCCATTTTATAAACCACAGCGACGCTTAGACAAATTCTAATTAAAAGAGTAGTCAGTTGGCTCTCCTCTGCAATCTCTTCTTATCCACAAAACCGGAGGACGCACCTATAGGAATCCTATTATTAATAAGGCATGTGCTTGAAGATTACAACATGGCTACCATTCAGACATGTCTGAAATGGTAATTACTCTGGACCATTAATTACAGCTTGACATGATATATTATCCAGGACTGTGGAGGGTCTTGGAATGTTAAATGCAAACTCAATCTATGGTTTTAATCTCTCTGTGCCTCATTTCCCTTATCTGTACAGCAAGACTAGTCATAGTATCTGCTTTGTAGGGTAGCTGTGAAAACTAAGAGTTAAAATATGGAAGATCCTGCTAGACAGCACCTGGTGTATAGTGGCCAATATATAATGTTTGCAATTATCTTAAGAGTTTCTGGGAAAATGTCTAGTCTGGGAGCCTTCATAGGGTCTAGGTTCATAATCAATCAGTGTGGTAGTTCAGAATCATGGGCTTCCCCAGCTCCAACCCCAACAGCTTCCCTTTTCCGCTTACACATTTGCACAGAGTTTTCCTTCGATGACTATGCTATGGGATGTGTCACTAAAGTCTTAAAAGACTCCACGTTTTAGAGTCAGGGGAACACTTTTAGAATCTGATGGAACTCTAGACCCTCTCCTGAGGAAAAAAAAAAAGGTACATGTAGAAGTTCACATTTGATTTCAGGGGGTTCATCACCCACCCTCCACCCCCCTACCCTGCCCGAGGTCATTCATGGACTCCAGATTAAGAATCAGTGTTTGAGGGGCGCCTGGGTGGCTCAGTTGGTTAAGCAGCTGCCTTCGGCTCAGGTCGTGATCCCAGCGTCCTGGGATCGAGTCCCACATCGGGCTCCTTGATCGGCAGGGAGCCTGCTTCTCCCTCTGCCTCTGCCTGCCACTCTGTCTGCCTGTGCTCGCTCTCTCTCTCCCTCTCTCCCTCTAACAAATAAATAAATAAAATCTTTAAAAAAAAAAAAAGAATCAGTGTTTGAAAGCATGGGCTGGAAGACAGTCCCATTCGGGATCTTGTTCTTTGAACAATGTCTAAAGGCAAAATGAGACAAAAACATTGTAAAGGAAGTCTAATTACTATTAGCCAGGTAAGTGCTTTCCAATAAAGGATTTTGGTGATGAGGAAGAGGATGAAGAAGAAAAGGATGAAGAGGAGGAGAAGGAGTCATCCAAAGCCAATAAAGGTAGGTAAACTAAAGGTAGATTTTTATTTTAAGTAAGCTAGGTTTGCAGCATGGCTTTGAACCTGGGAAATGCCACATGGCTGTTATTATTAGCAACTCCAGAGGCAGTTTGGGTAACTGATTGTATCTATGGCTCTGCTCTCTTTAAAACGTCCAGCAGGCAAAATATTATCACTGGGGCTCTTCACGCCTGTTCAAGGATTCAGACACAAAAGAAATGCTAATTATGGGAACTGAGCTGTGAATTCTGAGTGACCCTAGGGACAAAAATGATTATCTGGTGGTCTTATATTGCTGGAAATTTTTTAGAGTGTTTTAAGATTACATTAACTGGTTTTTACCTTAAGTGCTCTGCCTGGAGAGGCATTAAAGGCTCCTGATAAGAAAAATTTCAAAGAGGTAATAGCATCGGCCAATAGATCTTTGGGTGAGTCAGGGGTACTGTAAGGAGACGAGCCCAAGTGAGATGGCTGGGATCAGCCAGGTTGGTGGGATGGGCTTGCCACAACCAAAAGCTTCCCATTTGATGAGGACTCCCTAGACCCCTTCCTGTCTCCAGTTTCCAACAGTGGCAAATGCCAGAAACCAAAGAGGAAGAATAATATATTTATGACAAAGATTGGAGTATGAGGCCAAGGACCTCATTTCTGCTCCCTTATGGTCTCAGCTCGTACCTCTGCTTCTAAAATCTTCTTAAGGCCCACAAGTGTCAGCATACTCTTACCCCTGTTGACCTCCACCCTCCTCCTCTTCCCTACGGCCCTCATCCCCAAGGCCATCCCTCTTCTTGACCCATCCTGAGTCATCCCTGGCTCAGGGACTCCTTACTTGTTCCTGCTATCAGGAGCATTCTTTTTCTGGATCTGTACATGGCTGACTCATTCTTATGTTCAGGTCTTAGCTTGGCTAGCAACTTTGTGTTCCCTGCCTCATCACTTTCTTCTGTGCCATCCTATTTTATTTATAGCACTTATCACTATCTGATAATAATCTGTGATTCATTTTCTTTATGTTCCCTCTCTTCCCCATTAGAATGTAAGCTCTAGTAGAGCCCGGACCTTCTCTGTCAATCTCTACCATGGCCCTGCCCCCCACCCCCACCCTCCTACCCCATCCTCCCCTCCCCCCCGGCCTCCCAAAGCTGGCTTAACCCACAGAAACCACTAGATACACATTTGTGGGCCAAAGAAATGAATGCTCAGGGACAGCATTTGCTCTGTGCCAAACACAAATACTTATCTCCCTGAATTCTCACACCAACCTTCCAAGGTAGGTATTTATCAATTATCCCTATGGTACAGATTAGGTTTCGGAGAGGTTCTGCCTGTGTTTCCAATGTCAAAACCGGCTTGTTATAAGCTAGCAAGTAACCAGACCTGATTTGAACCTAGGCATGTTTGACTCCAACGCTCATACTCTAAATCAGGAATCAGACACTTTTTCTATAAAGGGCCGGCTAGTAAACGCTTAAGGCTTTGGGGGCCATGTGGTCCCTGTCACAACTGTGCAACTCACAATCCCTTAGTAGCATGAGAACGGATGTAGACAGTACATAAACAAATGGATGTGGCTATGTGCCAATAAAACTTTATTTGCAAAACAAATGGTCGGCAGGATTTGGCCCAGATCCCTCCTTTAAATCATAGTTTGATGATACGCATGCCAGAAGGGGGCTAAACAAAAGAGGAGCAGAGTAAAAGGCAAACATTAAAATATGTGCTCTGTGCCTGCTGAGCCCTCTTTAGATAAGAAAGATGGCCATGGGATGCCTGGGTGGCTCAGTTGGTTAAGCGGCTGCCTTCGGCTCAGGTCATGATCCCAGCGTGGAGTCCCACATTGGGCTTCTTGCTCGGTAGGGAGCCTGCTTCTCCCTCTGCCTCTGCCTGCCTCTCTGTCTGCCTGTGCTCGCTCTCAATCTCTCTAACAAACAAATAAATAAATAAAATCTTTAAAAAAAAAAGAAAAAAGAAAGATGGACATTTTCAGGTAAGTTTTAACTTACACAGAAAAAGGTAGAGTAAGAGATAGAGTTCTGATAGGAAATAGGATTCTACTGATTCAACCTTTTTTTTTTTTTTAAGATTTTATTTTATTTATTTGACAGACAGAGATTACAAGCAGGCAGAGAGACAGGCAGAAAGAGAGGGAGAAATAGGCTCCCTGCCAAGCAGAGAGCCCAATGCGGGGCTCGATCCCAGGATCCTGGGATCATGACCTGAGCCGAAGGCAGAGGCCCTAGCCCACTGAGCCACCCAGGTGCCCCTGATTCAACCTCTTGACTGAACTATGACATCATTTAAGAGTACAGTACAAGCTAATTCAATTAAGTTATTCCATTTTTACCAAGGCTCCATTCACAGTGTAGTTATGCCTGATTTTGCCTCATGTGAATTACACGTGATGCCAGTGTCTGAACAGAACCACATAACCTCCCACTGCAAGCAAGCCCCAAATGGTCAATATTGAAGGACCAAGTGTGGAAAGCCACTCTGTTAAAATTCTTCCGCTTTCGACAGTGAGCGCAAAACCTTCAGTCTTTCCTTCTCAAGCAAGCTTACTGGTTATTGGCAAGAGGTGAAAGATACGATAGGAATCAAAGCTCAGAGCCAGGACAAAGCAATCTCTTGTACTTCACTGGGAAGGGGAACACAATTTGTGCTCAGTTATGTTATGGTCATTCATAGCAGCTCTTGAGACTGAATGTCACCATTAAAGGAAAAGATCAGCCCACCAGTCCCTTGGGCCTGGGCTGGGAGGTAAGGGCTGAACTTTGAGAAGGTGGGAGATAGAGGGACAAAGGCAGTAGTTTCTATAGTGGTTGGCTGTACATAAGGACAGGCTGGTGTGGCTGGGGAGTCTTGGGGGTGCTAGGCCTCCTCTCACACTCTGCTTTTCTCTTGGGCAACCCTAGGTCATCAGAAACCCATTAGGCAAATATTCATTTCTCTCTTACCTGGAAAAAAGATTACCTCCAGCAACAGCATATGGTGACATTTTTCCCAATTTGCATGTAATTTTCCAAACTTGGGCTTTAAATGTTTGGGCAGGTGACAAAAATTCAAACTTTAGTCAGTCTCCTGGACCTTTTCCTCAGCCCATCTGTGCACCTCCCAGTAAAACCCAGTTTTAGCAAGAACACTGCTAAGTCAGTTTCACCAGGTCCCTGACTTTCCTATCTGATCGGGTTCCTCACCCTCCAGCACTCTGCAGGTCTTGCCTGACCACCCCGGCCTGTCTTCGGTGAAGAATCTGGTTAGGTCGGTTGAGTCAGAGTCCCCCTTACCCTTGCTGTTTCCTCTTAGTACTTTTCCATCTGCTGACCCTTCCCCCCTTCCTGCCAGTGCTGTTTTTGGAGTTGAGCCCAGTCTGTCCTCCCCACTGTAAAAAGCCCCATTGTGATGGTCCCCATGCCTCTGGGGAGTCCTGAAGAATCTGTCTGACCATGTTTACAGGTGTCATTGAGTATTTTGTTTCTTTAACACAGGAAAGCAGCCCCAGCATGGCAGAACCAGCATGTGAAGGAGAATCTTGAGATGCAAGACCTCCCCCAGCTCTGCCATTAACCTGGGCGCCCTTCCCTTCGCTTCCCCTTCTGAGCCCGTTTTCTCATGAGTATTGGAACTAGTCAATCTCATATCTACCTTTTCAACCACCCAAATCCCTCTTTTTGTTGTCTAATACGTGTCCTACTTATTATTGTTTATAGTTACTATTTAAGATGATGCCTATTTTCAATCAAAGTGGATTTCTGTTGAGCACTTAATATTTACCAGGATGGTACCATATACCATCCACATCTTCTAGCATTTCATTCTCACAACCTCCCTGTGAAAAGGGACCCCTGTGATTGCAGACTTCTCAGATACAACAACTGAGGTTCAGAGTAATAACATAAATGTCCCAAGGTGAAACAGAGAGTAAGTGACAGAGCTGGGCTTTGAGCCTGAACCATTTTTACCCAAGAATTACACTGTCTGCATGTTCCCCAGAGCCCCTGGTCAGGATCTGACTGGAAAGGAAAATACAGATTCAAACTCCATTGCCCTTAAATCCTTATTACTGTACCACGATGCTTCTCGCCATGTCAGGCTACTAAACACCAACATGCTTTCCCTGGAGGAGATGGTGCAGGAGCTCCCACAGAAGACCAATGCATGGTCTTTGCCCTTGAGACACTCAGAACCCATGATAAAACCCATGCCCCAACCAATGGCCCCAGAGAGGCAGTGCTAATAACTCATAGAACAGGAGCTCCCTCTTCCTCGGATCCTTATTGTCATCAGGCAAAGCAAACATGAAACAGTGAACTCTGCAAATCTTGGTGATTCTCCAGACTCTGAAGACCCTTTTTCTTCCCGAGAGAGAGGCAATTCCTTCAAAAATGGACAGTTAACAATCTGGTGATAGAAGAGACTGGGGTGAGGGTGCTCGCCTTGAAACAAACAGTTGGAGATTTTTTAAGAAGTCAGATCAGTACTGGACTGACTGGGGAGAGGGGAGGCGGCACATGGTAGGTGAAGGGTAGATGTCTAGAGATGACAGAGCAAGGCTGGTAAAGTTAATGTTTTGTGCAGATCTGATTCCTCAGGGGTGGATAAGAAAGGAGAATGAATTTAATTACTGGATGTCTACCACGATCTAAGCATTATATCTATGCTTATACTTATGCATATACTATGATCTAAGCATCATATACACTAAGCATTAGGTCCTGACAACCATGTGTAAGGTTGATGTTTTAGAGATGAGGCTAGTAAGAATCCAAAGAGAGATTTTCTCTTTTTTCATTCTATCTCAATGCCTAGCTCTCATTCAGATTTTCATGAAGTAGATGGCACTTACTCAATGGAATCTCTGTAAAAAATATTTAGGCCACAAAACCTAATATAGTGCCTAGTATACAGTAGGTGCTCAATAAAACAGGAGGGATTAACAACTCAACGTGGTTTCTCAAACTGAATCCAATTGGGTCAATCTAATCCAACAGTTCTCAACTGGGGATGATTCTGCCCCCAGGAAGGCATTTGGAAATGTCTAGAGATACTTTCAGTCATCACAAAAGAGGGGAAGAGTACTACTGGAAACCAGTAGGTAGAAGCCAGGATGCTGCTAAGCACCCTCCAATGCAGAGGACAGCCAGCCCCACAACAAAAATGATCTGGCCCATAACGTCAATAGGGCCAAGTTGAGAAATTCTGATCTAATCCAACATGTTTTATAGATGAGGAAACCAATACCCAGAGAGAAGGATGACCTGCCCAGGACTATACAATGGATTGATGGCAAAGCCATGATGAGAAACACACTTAAGCCTTCTACATTGTTGTTGCCAGACTCCAAGCTGCTGTCCAACCAGAGGGCTGTCCATTACAAGTGGGAGGAGTCCAGTGGAAAGGACTGTGTTGGCCAAAGAGCCCAGGCAAACCAAATACAAGTAAGTGGACCAAGCCTGTTGCTCCCCAGTCTGGATCACACCCTGAATAAGCAGCCAGGGCAGGTTCTAGAAAACTCAGGACCAAGGCTGGGAGGGCAGAGTGCTCACTAGAGACCTTAGCTGCCCATCAGTTTTATTCATGCTTTTTCCTCTTCTTAGGGTTGCAAACCAAAACATAATTATCAAGTCAAAAAATAATTTTCTTCTAATAATTAAATAGACAAGTGAAAAACATGAGCGATTAAGTGGTCATATTAGGTCAAGGTAGAAACTGCCAGAAACTGATTCTCTCCAAAAGATAAGAGTCATTTGCATTATTGTTTCCACCAACAACAATTTCTTCGCATCTTACATGCCAAGAGATGGGTTAGGTCCCAGGGGACCTGGGCAGAAAGACAATAGTGTGTTTATCAATAACATGCACAAGGCACATCCTTGACCTCAAGAAGGACTCAGTCCAAACATGAGAGTCTCCTTTTGTATTGGCCATCACAGAGCAAAGCCAACATTGCAGAGTGATAAAATAAAACCATCCTTATAGCTAAATTATCTAAGCTTGGCATGAATCACTTATATTAAATAATCTTTTTTAAGGATTTATTTATTTATTTATTTGAGAGAGAGAGCGCACAAGCAGGAGAGCCAAAGGAAGAGGGAGAGAGAATCTCAAGCAGACTCCACACTCAGCACGGAGCCCAATACTCAGCTCGGTCTCATGACCCTGAGATGATAACCTGAGCCAAAACCAAGAGTTGGTGCCCAACAGAGGTTGGTGCCACCTCGATGTCCCTTAAATAATTTTAATATAGAAACATTCAACCATAGCACAAGAACTTGGATTTTACCACATATGTTATTGGGATTCGGTTTGCCTGATGGGCATTTTCCTCTAGCCATCAAGTTTTTGTGGGGACTTCCAATGCCCTGGACCATATCTTCAATGGTGGGATAACCAGAGGCAGTATGGGACTTCATTTAGCTAGACAAGATCGTTGGACCTCGAGATTTCCTAACCTCAGGAGATAGACAGACAGCCCCTGAAAGGCTGCTCTGGGCCAGGGTACTGGCATCTTTTCCAGCAGTTTCTAAGCTGCTGCTCAGTGGAAGCTGGAGATCTGGGTTAACACAACTCTGAAGATCAACTTTTATCTTGCAATTTCAATGAAAAATTAAACATCCTGATAACGCCGAGTATGAATTGCTTTTATTTCCATTGCAATTGCTTTCAGAGACGGGTAATTCCCCTTTAGATTTTCATGAGTTTGGCCCAGAAATTGGATACTCAAGGCATTAAACATACAGCAGCCTGGGACGCCAAGAAAACAGTAGTGTCTATTTAAGGATTTGGCCACCACGGCCAGCTAAGTGTCTCCGGGAAATAAGCAGAATTTGAATACATCAGCTTGGCCAGTTGGCTACAGACTGAGAAATCAGACAAGAAGAAAGACATGCCAGGGGCTCCCACTTGGGTTTGGACATAGGTGTTAATCTTGATGATAAGCAGTTTGTTGGGCAATGCTTCCCAGACTTTGAACTATCACCGTGCAGTAAACAATGGATGCTAACTATTTGTTCTGCCCAGTCATAATATTAAAATTAAATGCAACATAAATTGATAACCTACAAACATCATCATCTCATAAAAGAAAGAATGTCTCAACATCCCGACAAACAGGAGGGATAGACTCTCAGAAGGAAAGCAAGTTCCTCCAAGGAAATACGCACAGCTGTACTAAAGACTGGCTACTTTGTCCTTAATTCTTAGAAAAACATCATAGACCAGCACTGGTCTGCAGTCTGGAATATGGCTACTGCGAGTAGCCACTGGAGTTGCTGGGAGAAGAATAAGGTTTGAGACCCAGATTGAACAGGGAAGGTATTGCAGGGCAAGGACAAGGAGGGGTGAGTGGTAGGGTTGGAAGAATAGAACTTGCCCCTAGAATAAGCCTCTTTGCTCTATGATGCCAGTCTCCACATGGTAATGCTACCCTAAATTATTTGTTTAATTACCCATCTCTTCCACTGGGCTTTGAATTCCTTGAGAGCAGGGGTTGTACCTCGTTACCCTGAGTCACGGAGCTAATTAGTTGTGGGGCAGGGGTGATGGTGTAGGAAGAGGGCATTCCAAGGAGCAATGGCAAAGCACTAGGAACATAGAGTGCTGCTTCGTGAACTTAGACAATGTGATGATTAGAGGGCACATTTTCTATCATCTAATCACACATGCTGTTTCTGGCTGGTGCAATGGATGGAGAGCCCCACCTCCATCCTACCCAGCAGGCTCACCCTGGGCATCATCCCACAAGATCACTAAAATGAGCCCCAAGGGGAGTACGATAGGGGTTAGGACTGCTATGGCCCCGGGGAGATGCCAGGGAACCTATGAGTGAAGGCTCAGCACCTCTCTCGTGTCCCTGAACTGTCTGGGCCAAACCAGGGCTGGGTGTGGAGCAGCCAACCTCCTGCCCACCTGCTGTTGGATCCCCCTGGTTTTCCCATTGCCAAGTCAGAGAAGAGAGTTCAGTCCCAAAGGCTTTCCATTTTCCCAGGCCCTTGTTCCCCACAGTCACTTTTAATTTGGAATTGACAAAAAGCAAACATCATCTGCGCTGTTACCAAGCATCCCTCTGGTTAAGTTCCACAGCAACCACTCCTCTCCGCAGAAAAAGTCTGGGGAAATGATGTTGCTTTCTTTGAAAGCTCACTTTGGGTAGTGTTGGGTTTTTGTTTGTTTGTTTGTTTGTTTGTTTGTTTTTTAGCCGACTTGATTTCTAGCAAGAGGTTGAAGCTCAATGCACAGAGCCAGCCACAGCTAAACTCCCTGCCAGCCCCATAGGGTAGGCTGGAGGTCAAAGACAAAGCTCGTGAAGGCAAGTGCATTGAGGCAAGGATAGCATGGGGAAGGGGAGAGGGCTCCTGGTCCCCTGCTGCTTGAGGGCTCAGGAGTCATGGAGTATTTTCATTAGTATTTCATTTATACATCTGAAATGCTGCTCATGGCTAGAGAACCCAGCTTCACCTTGGTAAGATCAGCAAGGCTGCAGGTTCTGGGAACTGAATGGTGAGGGTGTGCTTTCCATCGCAAATATCCTGCCACTTTCCTTTCATGACCCACTGGGGAGGATTTGCCTCAGGGTACAACTTGCTACTCAAAGTCTCTTTGGAAATGCTCTTGGGGTAACGTATCATTTATTGTACAGCATTTTTGTTCCTTTCTCAATATCCATCAATCCTCTTTGACCACCCCACCACCACTACCAAAGAAAGGTTTTCAAATCCTAAGTTGATATGAAGACAGTGCATGCTTTGAAGGATCAATCCTATAGCCTGTCTTCCCGCCATTATTGCTCCCTTAGGCATCACTGGCTAAAACACTGATGTCCCTGGGAGGTCCTACTAAGCATTATGACCAGCAAGCAGTAGGTAGGGATTGGCTAACAGACAGCTGAAGGCAAGAGTGTGGCCCCCGGTAAGGAAGAAGAGATAGAGAGTTGATATGCCCCTGGAGGACAAGGGGACAGGGTCCCCCATGGGGAAGGTGGGAGAGAATTAAAGACCATTCTTTCAGGAGCCTGAAACTGATCATCTCCTCTCATCATGCTTGGCAAGCTTAGACTTTCCATCACCTCCCAGTTTCTGGCTTTGTCTGGAAAAAATGCTAACCAGCTCTTCGCTAAAACCCTGGCCGGAGAGCTTCAAAAGACACTATGTGCAATGCAAAAGGAACATGGTGCTCCTGGGGGAAGGCTGTGTGGGTGGGGGAAGGGGGCAGCCTTGGGAGCACTCATGGGCAGCCAAGGAAGATGATGGGCCCCTCCACAAATCCTCAACTCACAGTTCCCCTCCCAGCCTGCCTGTGCTTGCAATCTCACCACCAGAGACCATCGCCGCAGGAGGGTTAATCACCCAAGCTGGACATGTAGGAACCTGGAGGGAAGAGACACAGAGAACCTGTTTTCTGTCCCTGGGAAGGGGCTGAGGGATTTCCATCTAGAAGGAATGACCCCCAGGGAGCAAGGATGTTGTGTTGTAGCTGGGGAGTGGAAGGAGGTGCTAGAGAAAGAGGCTTCCAGGAGACAGAATCAGCCAAGTCTTCCTCCTGGCCTCCTTGAGTTTGGACTCAGACTCTTTCCATCCATGGAGACAGCTGGGTAGAAGAGCACTGGAGAGGGAGTCAGGAGAGTCTCTTTCAATCTGACTCTATCTTGCTGTGGATCAAGGGAATTTTAAATACTAGATAGGGGCAACTCGGCCTGAGGAATCATTCAGTCCATCCCCCGTCACACACTCAGAGCCTCTGATTCCCAGAGACTTGCTGGCGGTTGGCCAGGGTCACACATACTGAGCACCTAGTACATTCTGGAGGCATGAGAGGTGCTCGTATGCTACTGGTCCATCACAGAAGTCTTTCTTGACTAGCTCGCCACCCCCATCTAAATGAAGTCCTTTGTTCCTTTTCTCACCACAACGGAAACTAATTATTTGTGTGATTTCTTTTTTAATGCCTATTGCCCCCAATCCAACTGTAACTTCCACAAGGGAAGGGAGCTGCTTCTGCCTGATTCTCTGCTGTATCCCACTGCCTCACACATGGCAGGCACACACCCACATTCAATGAACACAGAATCGCTATTCTCCAAGTAACTCCAAGAGAGACACATTATACCCATTTTCCATATGAGGAAGACTAGAACTTAGACAACATAAATAACAAGTGGAAAAAGCAAAATTCAGCATTGAATGACCCTCCCAATGCTCTACTACTCTTCTAACAAAGGTTTTCAGACTTTGTAGATTCCCCTAGGCTGGGGACCTTGGTTGAGGCTTTTTTGGCTGTGATGTTCTAGGACCAGATGCCCTCAAACCAGTCCCTGGTCTTGGCAAGCCCTGTGTTCGACCATGGTCCAGGCAGGGAAGACGATGCTGAGGACCATACCGCAGTGAGGAGATCCACACTCAGCTACTGGGAAGGCAGGCAGTGGAGCAGGAATATCTGCCTGACAGGAATTTCAGAGAGAATCACCATCCGACAGCAGGATGGCAGTGAGCCCAAAGCTAAGTGTTTGTGAAAGGCCCTGGTGTGTGGGAAGGGCACCAACTTTGAGGCCAGGTACACCCAAAATTGAGTTTCAGCTCTTGCACTTACCAGCTTGGGCAAGCTGGTTCTCCAAGCCTTAGTTTTTTCCTCTCAGACACAGGATGATCCTAACCCCCCTCCCTCACAAATGAGATTTGGCAGGGAGGGCCCTCAGTGCAACACCTGATGGACTCCGAGCATCCGGCCATGATGGTTTCCTGATCTGGAGATCAGGAAATTCAGAAATTCCTGATCTGGAGCCCCTCTCAGTCTCTAGGATGGAACCCAGAAGTGGTTAAACCTGGCTACAAAGGTAGGCAAGAGGCTGATGGGGGAAAGCAGATCCTGACAGAGAGGACAGAGCTTGAAACAAAGACCCACTCTGGCCAGGGTCTGTGCCCACTTACCCCCACATCCTCAAAGCCTTGCCCACAGCCTGCGCTGTGGTTCCTGTGCCGTCCTCCCAGTGGAGGGAACAGTTCAGCCCAGCAGATGGGAAACTTGCCTCGTGCTCTGCTCATTACCCTGACACCAGTCTATCATGGACTCACTCAGCACCAGACTGGCACACGGCACAGGAGTAGAAGCAAGGGTTCTGAAGTCCACCATTTACCAGGTGAACTTGTTTCTTAATCCAGCTCCCCCATCTGTAAATGGGCTGACACTAACCTCGGAGGCGTGTTGTGAGGACTGAGTCAACAAGTGTAAAACCCCTGGCTTCACAGAGCTGCCGGTGTAGGGGAGGCAATGGATGAGGACACAAGCGATCATAAGACAATGCGATTAGGGGTCCAATGAGGCAAAGTGTGCGGAACCCTAACCTAGTACCAGAGGAAGAGCCTTTACTCAAAGACCCAACTCATGTGTTGACTTGGCCGGAGCAGGGGGCAGGAGACGGGGGAGAGTGTGCCGAACAGAAAGGAGAGCATGAAATAAGGACCCCACAGTGGGTGTGAAGAACGAGTCCCCATGTGGTGGGACAGGGATGAAGACTAGGGAGAGAGGAAGACCCACACCATCCAGATGCTGGTAAAGGGCAGAGGTGTTCCCAAAGGAGCAGGAAAGAAATCAGGTCCAAGGGGTACAGCCCCCTGCTCTGAGCTTGTCCTCCCTTCTGTCATTTCCCTTAAAATTTTGAGGGGGAAGCAGGATTTACTTTGATGAACTCCTCAGACCATTACTCTGAAGAGTGTCAGGAAATCCAGTGGGGGACATGGGTAGAGAAAATTCCCCGGGGGGTGGCAGAGTCCTCAGCAGGAAGAAGGGTTCTCCACCCCATGGAGAAGTTTTGGGGGCAAAGGGATGCCAACATGCCATCGAAGCCAGCAAAGCACAAACAACCCAGATACAGCCAGTTCAGAATTAAGACAGCCAGGATGGAAGCATCTGGTGGTTTAAGCAACTGCCATGACTAGAGAGAGGAGATGCATCTAACATGTGGAGGGAAAAAACAGTTTTAGTACCAATTTACTCTAAAAGCCTTTTTTCCTATTTAATGGCAAAATAAAATGTTTTTCTTATTTTGCACCCTCTCCTCCCCTCCTTGGCCAGCTCCAGCCGAACCTCACAATGAGAGAGGACACTTCCGTCCTCCTTCCAGGTCTCTAAAACCCTGCCGGCACCCTACGGAGCCCAGCCTGCATGGGTAGCAGGGAGAAGTCCTCGGACTTGTCCTCTACCTGCCCAGCTGAGGTGGGGGCACGGCCGGGATGAGAACAGGCCGTGCTCAGCACACAGAGATCTCTGCAAGGTGGGAAAGAAATTCTCATAAGCGCGAGGCTCGGCCCCACTCTGCTCCTCTCTGTGGTCAGCATCACGAGGACTGGCGCCCCAAGCCGACCCTCTGAAGTCCATGTCCCATTTGCAAATCCGATCAGGTAAGTTTCAAGCTAAAGCAACTAGATTACTCACACAGCATCCAAAACCCTGTTGGGACTTTGGGGTTCGGAGCCAGTGGGGAGGATGACGGACATGCCAAGGGGACAGACCTCAGGAAGGGCTTCATAGGAGCAAAAGCGCTCAGATGCCAATGAGACACGGTGATCGTGCTCACACCTCTCTCCAGCTGCAAACAACTCACACTTTGGCCTTGCCTTTCTGTAGAATTCCAAGATTCTGAGTCTTTTTTCTTGCACTTCCTTTTTCCACTTTCTCCACCTCTCCTGCTTTCCACTCTGAGCCCCAGAGCTCCCACCATACCCCCATTTCGAGTGTCATGACATCCTAGGAAATCAGTGCCCCCCCCCAATTACCTTTAATACCTGTATCCTTGACTCTGTAGTGTTTGAAGAATTATGTTCAACCAGCCGATGGAAACTTTTCAGAAGACAGCCCCCGTGTGTGGTGGCATCTGGCTATCTGTACTGCTGGAGGCGGGAGGACTTTGAGTGCTCGGGAGTAACCTCAGAAAAAGTCCCCAGGCTGCAGCAAACCCTCCCAGCACAGTTTTGAAACACCAGAGGAGGAGGAAGCCTCTTTAATCAAATAATAACCAGCCTGAGATAAGGCTTGCGAGGCCACACAGGGCCAGCCAATCGCCTGCTTCCTTCCGACCGCAAGGGCAAACAGACCCCGGCTTTTGGAGTGAGTTTCAGGGCTCGTTATAATTTAATGATGCTGTAAGTGGTGTCTTCTTGGCTTTGCCTGGTGGGGATTTTCTGAGTAGGCAGTGAAGCTCGGAGCTCAGAGCCTCATTCTCGGTAGAGGAGCCTGACCCGTGAGGAGAGGGGGAGTGAGGGAAGAGGAGAGGGGGGTGGGCTGGGGGGGTGACAGGGGAGGGCTGGGGAGGTGGGGAGGTGACAGCTGAGTATCCTGAGCCATCACGTGGGGGCACTCAGCTCCCAGCCTGGATGTTTCCATGTTGCCAAGGCCAAGAGAGTTCTCACTGCTGCTAAGAAACCAAGCCTGAGTGGGGCTGAGCAGGGCTGGGTCACTGTGGGGGTGGGGAGGTGGTAAGTGTATTGGGCACCAGATGAGCAGCTTGTTGGCTGTGTCCCTGAAGAGGCCATGGAGTCTCTAGGGACTTGCTGTCACGTGTTGGAGATGCTTCGCATACATTTCCTTGGCAGTGATTTAGAGCTTCTCCGCAGTCTTCATCCTTCCCTCACATGCTATCTGTGCTCTGTGGGGTCACAGAGGCATCCCGAGGAGGGTGGGTATTGGCAGCTAGGCAGATCTGAGAATAGATGATGGCCCCACAGCCTTGTAGCCCTCTGACTTTGAACATGTCCCTCAGCCCCTTCTTGGCTAAGCGGCTGCTACGGATTCGGTGGGAGAACCCTGCCAGGTCCCTGTGAGGTTCTACCTGCCCTAAGGAAAGTAAAGAAACCCTTCTGCAAAGGAAGGGCAGTGTCCCTTTGTTATGCAAGTAACACATAGCCACCAGCGGAATCGATTTTAAGACCTTTCAAGGGACCTCAGAAAGAAACCCCTTCCCGTTAGCAGTCATTTCCCCCTACCTCCACCCCAACCTTCTCCACCAACACTTGATGCGATAGAGATGGATTCTGTATTTACCTTATCAGAGACTGGGGTAATCCCTGGTGGGGGCCGGAGATGGGCTTGGGAAGGAGCACCAAGTTGAGTCCCCTGTCCTCATGAAACTCTTACAGCACAGAAGGCTGGAGTTGGATAGAGTCTTCAGTGCAGTCAAGCCAAAGGAAGGGGCCAGTCAAGGCAGCTTGTTACAGAGCGTTTGGGCCTATCCAAAACAGCCAGGGGAAAACCAGCAGTGACGAACACGAAGTGGACTCAAGTCCGTGGGCTCCCTGCAGTGCTCCAACTACGGGGGGAAAAGAGAGGAAAAGCAAGGTTGTATCTCCATTTTAAAAATATATCTATAACAGCGTCCTTAAGATATAATTTACATACTGTACAATTCACCCATTTAAATTATATAATTCAACAATTTCTAGCATATTCACACAGTTGTGTGGCCAGCAGCAGAGTCAATTTTAAAACATTTTATCCTCCCAGAGGAGCGCTTGCGTGGCTCAGTGGGTTAAGCCGCTGCCTTCGGCTCAGGTCATGATCTCAGGGTCCTGGGATCGAGTCCCGCATCGGGCTTTCTGCTTAGCAGGGAGCCTGCTTCCCCCCGCCCCTGCCTGCTTCTCTGCCTACTTGTGATCTCTGTCGTCAAAATCTTTAAAAAAAAAAAAAAAAACATTTTATCCCCCCAGAAAGAAACACCTCCTCCACTAGTAGTCATTCTGCTTCTTATCCCCTATCCCCACCTCTACCAGCTCTAGGCAGCCACTGGTTTACTTGGTGTCTCCCATGGATTTGCCTATCCTGAAGGTTTCATGTAAATAGAATCATATACTATGTGGCCTTTGCGACTGACTTCTTCTATTTAGCATAATGCTTTCAAGGTTCATTCCATTCCTTTTTATGGGTGAATAATATTCCATTGCAAAAATATATCATGATTTGTTTATCCGTTCATTGCTTGATGGACATTTGGAAGGTTTCCACATTTTTGCTGTTAGGAATAGTGCTGCTGTGGAGATCCACGTACATGCCTTTTCACTTCCCTTTACCCACAAATTCACAACCACATAGCAGAAGAGCAAGAAGACAACAGAGCAAGTCAGAGAGCTAGCCTTCGAAGGGCTCTCCCGCCACAAGTTAGAATACCCCAGCAGTAGCTGACTCTGATATTTGCATAGGTTTTCACTCTGCAGAAGCACCATCACACATTCCCTCTTATGTAATTGTCTCCAAAATTCTAGGCATGAGGGAGATATTATTTTTATTGTCATTTTAAAGATGACACCATAAAAAATTAGAAAGTTTCAATAACTTGCCAAAAGTCACCCATCCAAAAATTGAAGCCAGAATTGAGTCCTATGTTTTTTCTACTCAGGCTCTTCACACACAAAACAGATCTTTAATCTATTCATGCATACTCAGTCTTGGCTTCTAGGATGTGCAGTTCAAGGAGACAAAAAGGATAAGGAAATAAAAAAGAACTTCCTTATTATTTATAAAGAAACCACAGTTAGCCCAACAAAATAGATGTTATTGTATGCATTTTAAAAATGTGCACATTCGGCCCAGAAAGATTACATCTCATTTCTAAAGACACAGACCTAGTAAACCACACATTGATGACTGAAAGGCAAATATACAAAAGGCAAAGATACGACACGGGCTAGGTCAGCTTACTTTCTTGCTAACATTTAACTGAGAGCTGTTGAGGTCCCGGTTGTTCAGGTAGAAGGAAATGTAACCTTGGAGGAGGCACTGCACGTAAGGGAGGGACAAGGGAAGAAGATGCCATGCTTCACAGGGGAGTAAGGAACACCAGAGTCTGAAGATGCAGAGGAAAGATGATGATGAAGAGAAGAAGAGCAGGAAATAACAGAGAGACTGCAGGGAGAGTCCTATTCAAGCTGACCATGTTCCCAGCTTGTCCTGTGGCCAGCAACGTTTCATCCAATCCCTAAGGTCTGATAAATAATGCAAACAGAGGTTTGGTGGAGTGGGATGGGAAAAACATGAACCAGGGATAGCAAGAGTGGGGTCAGAGCTACAGAGCCCACCCAGCATCGTGTGATCACCTGTCCAGCCCCAACCAAAGAGCACAGACCTAGTGTGCACCACCCATGAGGGATCCTCCTGGAAGCAGGAGGGCAAAGCGAGATCTGGCAGGAAGGAGGGACGGGAGAAGGAGACCTGGCAGGCCAGGAAAGTACAGGTGATGGGCATGGCCATAGCTCAACTCCGAAGTGGAGAATCCATGCAAAGGGCCTCTCACCTGGGAGTAGGGATCATGGGAAGGACAGAACGGGTGTGAAAGTAGTGGAAGTCTGGAACCAGCCAACTGTCTCAAGGCTCCTGGGTCTTGACCCATTGCACCAAGATCATGCATACTGCATTTGGTTTCCTTGGGCCCATCACTTGCAGAATATAGTACACACCAGGAAAACCACTGCCCAAAAAAGTTGTTTAGAAAACTCTCTAAGAAAAAGAAATTAAAATGAAAACTCTCTAAGAGTATGAGACAGTCCCAAGTTAGTACCAGGTTCCTCCTATCTCTGAGCTGTCTATAAGACCCACTTATAGAAAATGAAAGGGTAACTTTAGATCTGCTCCCACTTCAGAGTACCAGAGAATACTGGGCACCAGGAGACAAAACAAGGCAAGCACCCATCAGTAGGTTCAACTTGGTAAGAAGAAATAGTATCTATTAGCACCTACCACGGGCCAGGTCCTAGAAAACACTATAGGGTAGGAATATGTACACCCATTTCAGAGAATGAAATAGTAGAGCTCGGAGAGGTTAACTAAAATGCTTGAGGTCATACAGTTAATATGTGGTGAAGCTGGGACTTAAGCCTAAGGCTATCTGACTCCAAAACCCACAAACGATCTTTCTCTGATTTCACATTAGCACTCATAAGAGAGTTCTTACAGGGTGCCTGGATGGCTCAGCCTGTTGAGCGTCTGACTCTTGTTTCCAGATCCGGTCATGATCTTAGGGGTCCTGAGATCCAGCTCCATGTTGAATTGGAGTGCTCCATGGGGAGTCTGCTTGAGATTCTCTCCCTCTGTCCCTCCCCCCACCAGCGCAAGCATGTACATTCTCCCTCTCGCTCTCTCAAATAAATAAATAAATCTTAAAAGAGAGAGAGAGTTCTTAGATTCATTTCCTTTCTGTCCCTTACAAGCTGCCACTTACTCCCATGCTCCCTTCAATGATTTTTCTAGCATTCCCAAAGCCATGTGCATGTTGACATAGAACATATGTGCCTCTAGATCCATATTCATACGTATCCGTGGGAAGACATATCTGGGCACATATTCATGTGTGTGCTTCCTTGCTTTTAGCTGTCTCTGTTCTGTTGCCTTCAGAGAAGGGTGCGGGTAGCTTTAGTTTTCATTTCCTCAAGGCTACGTCAAAGTTTGACCTTAGTTGGCTGATGGACAGTCTTCCTATTTATGTCAGCTCTTCAGTAGAGAAAATGGCTCCTTTAACCAGGGAAATGTTCCTACTGCAGCCTTCTTCTGAGTAGCTGGTCCTGGGAAGGGTCTTTCATCCCAGAGATCCATAAAACTTTCATTAATCAAGTGCCCAATTAATGACACATACCATTGATGATGGTATCATGGCCAAATAAAAACCCTCTTTGATTTGGGCTCTATCTGTTCTACTTAAGGATGGAACACACACGGAGATACACACATTTGTCAATTGAGTTGGGTAGATGGTCTAATATATCATATATCCAAAAAGCATCTTAGCACCAGACAGGTAATATAAATGAGAAAAATAAGTTAGGCATAATTCCTTGGGAGTACTGGGGACTGAGGTCAAATGGAGGGTACGTAATCCCATCTAAGGACATCTACCATCTCCGGTCAAATATTGCATGGGAAAATGTAGGCTGTGTTGTCAGATCTCTTTATCTTCAAGAGAGGCTGGAAATATGGACTTTAATGTGAAATCTCCAAAACTTTTTAAAATTGGACAACAGTTCATGCCAAGAAGTCCCCACAGATTATCAAGATAAATTCAGCCATGGGGCTATCAGTATCTTCCCCATCATGTAAACAAAAGACACATTCCCGGGGCACCTGGGTGGCTCAGTGGGTTAAAGCCTCTGCCTTCGGCTCAGGTCATGATCCCAGGGTCCTGGGATCGAGCCCCACATCGGGCTCTCTGCTCAGCCGGGAGCCTGCTTCCCTTCCTCTCTCTCTGCCTGCCTCTCTGCCTACTTGTAATCTCTGTCAATTAAATAAATAAAAATCTTAAAAAAAAAAAAAAAGACACATTCACATACATTTACTTACTACCACTTTCACAGTGACCAGAGTTTCTAAATAGTCTGTAAGAGCCAGTCCTCCAAGTGGCTTGTGGGTTTCTCTCTCTTGCTTCCCTAGAGTAATTAAAGTGTGGCCAGAGGACCCCTTTATCAGAAGTCTCCAGGTACCTACTAAGCACACAGATCTCCAAACACCACCCTAGAGGTCGTAGGGAGAGAAACCAGGATTTGCCCATTGTTGGTGCCCCACTGTAAACAGCAGCAGGATTCCAGTCACTAGGAGTCCCACAGAAACCCACACGTAATTCTGTAGATGTTGTTTCTAAATGACTCAGCAGTGCCTCTAAGGCCCCTTAATATCCTCAGCTTGTCTGTGGCTAGGGACCCACATAATCCCAGCACCTGGCACGGATCCTGGTACTTGGTGGATACT
>ML105258.1:4678-31002 GCA_003697995.1 Taxidea taxus jeffersonii | reverse complement strand
AATGAACGTTGAGTAGGTGGCGGAGACACGTGGGCACGGGCAGGGCTGAACTGAGGCAGAACACCCAGTACACACGCCTATCCTCCTCGTGCCTAATGAGAACATTCCAAGCTCTCCTCCAAGGATGCCTCTTTGAACCACTGCCACACATTGTTCCTGATAACCTCAGACTGCTCCATCGCTCTCTTTCATTATCTTTCCATGATTTAATGCACTTTCCCTTGTCCAGGTGCGCAGATTGCTCTTCCTGGATAGACCCTGAGCTCCCTGGTCACAGGAACAATGTTCCTCAGATCCCAGTAGTTTCCAGGCCTGGCACAGCACTTGGCAGGGGTGTGCAGGCAAGCAATACGTGTCATGCCAGCATAGAGATGAAGAGATAGAGACAGCATAGAGAGAAGCACTCAGCTTCGCTTTCAGGAGAACCTGCTGCAGGGGTGTAGTTGATGAACGTCTTCTAGATGCTGCCATTTTGGATCCATTACATGTGTCAGCAGAGGCTACATTTCAGTAGGCTGCTGCCGGTCAGTGGCTGGGCATGACAGCAGACTGGAGCCAATCTTTTTCTGCCCCCGTGACATGGCTTCATCGGCCCAGCTGTGAGGTTCTCAGAACTGCACTGTGGTCTGAGGCTCTTCCTTCCTCCCCTCTCTCCCCTCACAGGGCACAGACCAGCATTGCCATCCAAGGCCTACCTACTTCTTCTCCCTCCTTCTGTATCCCCCGAAAGCATTTCCTCCTAATAAATCCCTGGCATGTCTACTCCTGTTTCAGCGCCTGCTTTTTGGAGAAAAGCTCCAACTGTTGAACAGTTGAAGTGCCTGAACTCCACCAACAGCTGGGGACTTCCATGCTCCCTTTCTCTCACATGAAAAAAAAAAAAAATCCATTGGCCTCCCAGTTTCCATTCAAAAACATGGTGTGAAATTCTTACTTTAGAACCAATGAAAGGAATTCTGCCCTAGACTAAGATGTTCTCTTCTGTGAAGCCATGAGTTGCAGTGGAACGAACTGGGGCCCCTGGGAGAACTAGGTAGCTGTACGTGGCATTGTGATCTTGAGCAAGGACCTCTCCTTTGGGCTGCCTCATTTGCTTAATAAGGCTAATAAGTCTTCCTGAGGTTGAAAGACATTTCTAGGCCTGGATGGAGATATTCCTGTCCAAGGTGCCACCTCAGCAAACAAAATCTTAGATGATGTTCATTTCCCTATAAATGAGCATAATATATCCACTGAGCCAAGTGTAAAGTTAGCTCTGGGCTCACACTTGCTTTCTCGTCCCTTATGCATTTTCTATTTGTCTCTGCCTTATACCTTATTCTATCTGTTCACTCCATCGTGCCATTCTCTGGCCCCATGGGGACAGAGACTGCCTGCTCCATGAAACATTAAACCAATGTTGTTTTTATCAATGGAACTGTCTCACTCAATCATTGTTAACATTTGCCTCCCTGGATGTATACATTTAAAAAACATGTCTTGAGTGCCCTAAAACAAAATTGACACCCCTTTTCTGTAAAGAGCTAAACAGAAAATATTTTAGGCTTTCGGGGTCTTATGACCCCTAGGGGTCGGTCACAGATACTCAACAGCCATGTAGGCGAAAGCTGCCACAGAAAATATGTAAAAGCAATAGGGTTGTGTTTAAATAAAACTTTATTTAAAGAAAAACTTGTAGGGGACTGCCTTGGGCCCAAGGGCTGTAATTTGCTGACGCTTGCCCTGGAGTCCTGGAAGCTCATGGTTGGAAAAGATTATAAACATTGTGAGGTTTAGGGTACCAACAACCTTCTTCCTACATTCCTGGTAGAGCGTCCCAATCAGGAAGCCTCTTCCTACAGCGCTCACCGGAGGCATCAGAATCCTTCTTAACACAGGGCTTGTAAATCAAGTGGGGCTGGTATATAAAGTGATATCTATCATTTCCTCCTGAACTTGTTCAGTCCCCACAACTCCTAAAGAAGAAAACCGAGGCCAGTGATTCAATGACAATACATATAGAAGTGTTTTAAAATATGTGCCATCCTCTCCAATGCAAAATGCACCTATATGGGGCTAAAAACCAGCCATTTAAAATAATATTTAAGTAACAATAAGTTAAATCATTACATACAAAATGATCATGATTTTCCAAAGCAGGAATAATTGGGTTGGAATTTTCTATTGCCCTATTCCTATCTCATGGAAAGTAGGGATTCACCATCTTAGTTTGTAAAGATAAAAGTCTGCTGTTTTTTTTTTTTTTTTAAGATTTTATTTATTTATTTGACAGAGAGAGATCACAAGTAGGCAGAAAGGCAGGCAGAGAGAGAGGAGGAAGCAGGCTCCCCGCCAAGCAGAGAGCCCGATGCTGGACTCGATCCCAGGACCCTGAGATCATGACCTGAGCCGAAGGCAGAGGCCCAACCCACTGAGCCACCCAGGTGCCCAAAAGTCTGCTGTTTTTTCCACTGACAGGAAACAGGTTGGGCTCCCCGGGCCCTGGGCTGGAGCCAGGAGACAGGTCTTGATCTTTCCCCTGCTGAACCACACAGATGCTGGAACAATGTTACAAGCTCTCTTAGATTCCCTCCCAGCAAGGGCCTGTTCAAAACAGAGCCCACCTGGACACCTGCCCCTGAGAAGCCAAGTTCCCTTACACACAGTGAACGATGGACTCTGAGTTTGGGATCAGCCACCCTTTTTGGAATCTGATGATAGTCACGGACCTTCTCCACAGGAAAGACACATGTACAGTAATCACCTCAACTTCCCCAGTCTCCAGGATCACCTCTTTATGTATATCCAAATTATAGCCCCAAGCTCATTAATAACATAATTATTTCCACGGAACACAAATAGTCCTCTGCATCATTAAGCAGAACATCCCCCAGCTTAGGTTGGAGCATGTGCCTTAGGATGACTTTGCCTGTTTTGGGCCTTCCTGGGGATCTTGTGTGGCTGCCAGCCTCACAGCTGCTTGACATGGTAGTGCCCAGGGATCCCTCCCAGACCAGGCAGATGCTGCCCTCGAACAGATTTCAGCTTCTAGTCTAGAATGCAGAATGTGCTGGCACTCTCCAGATTCCCGCCGCACGCAAGCACAGATGTGTCCGCAACTTCATCATCCCGGAAGAGAGCCCCATATTGGATAAGCCATCCAGAGGCCACTGGCTCCTGGGGAAGAGACTCCAGGGCCTGAGGTTCAAAGCTTCAGGACACTGAGTCACCTGGCCCAGGTGTCACTGCCACAGCTTTGCACTCCACTTTTTCACTCTCCCAGCGCTGTCAGCCAACCGGCCCAGTTCACACTGGGATGTCTATGTGCAGAAGTGAAGGAAAAAGAATGTTCTAGGAAGCGATGGGCTGGGGGCAGAAGGGTCCTCAGTAGGACTCCCGTGGCACTAAGATGGCTCACAGAACAGACATGACTTCTCGCTTCATAAATGAAGCCTTCGCTGACCTCTGTGTAAACAGTGGCAACTCCCTCCCCACCTAGAAGAACTCCTGGCTCAATAAATAATTCAGTAAACACATTTGAGAAATAAACAAAGGCATCACTGGTAGCCATATTTTTGGAGCCTGCCTTAGGCTCTACCTTCTCTGGGACCCTCCTCTGACTACTCTGAGAATCACACCATTTTTCTTACAGACATTCATTCATTTTTTTCAACAAGTTCGTAATGAGCACCCATGGCGTGCCAGGTCCAATAGGGCCCTGGATTTATACAGGAGAGGCTAAAGAAAGTCCTTGCCATCAAACAGTTTGCAACATTGTTTCATACATACAAAGCATCCAGTTTGGGTTTCCAATTGCTTCCTGATATTTTTTTTCTCCCCAAGGAACAAGAGGATGCTGAAGAAGGGAGAAGGCTGACCTTGCTGTACACTAGCACATTCCCAGTCTCATGTTACGTGCTCTTCTGCAACCATGGGGCCTGGCCCTGGGCAGAGGTCATCAATGGGCAGGCGATGGCAGAGGAACCGAGAAGGGCCTTGCAGCGCACAGGAGTCAGGACCCAGAGGCTGAAGGAGAGTGGGCAGCCATTTCCCATTGGAAATGAAAAAGGAGGCTCAGAAGGGATGTAGGACAAGATCACCAGGGCTGGAGAAAAGAAGCCAGCTTACACCCTGAACCATGTGACCTTGGGGATACCATTCTTTTCTTGGCATTTTCACATCAGTAAAGGCAAGTGGTGGCCCAAACAATCTCTAAACCTCTTTATGTGCAAACATCTATGGTCCTTTCTAACCCACACAGTGTCTTTCTCTCTTACTTCCTTTTCTAATGTCTCCTTATAGAAAAATGACCTAATGGTATTTTCATAAATGTGATCTTTGCATAAGGGAGGGTCCATTAAACCTGAACTTTTACTTCTTAAGGAAAATGAGTTTGGAGAATGAAGGAGAATGAAAGAGATCAGTGATTTCTCTCCCCTACTCTTTTCCAACTAACCCAGAGCTTGCTCTCGTGCCCCACCTTTCCCTCTGGCGCCTCTCCATCCTGGAGCTCAGCCACTGGATGTTCTGGTTCTTCTCTTGCTCAAGTGACTCATCTGATTGGCTGTGAGGCCAAGGCCCAGTAGACTCCTGCACTCATCAAGAGGTCTTGGCTTCTGGCCTTCTGGCCTCCCACTGGGGAGAAGACAACAAAGCTATGGTCTCAAGTGACTTTTTCTTCATTGTGCGGGTCCCCATGGCTGAACCAGGTAAATGAAGACAAGCTGAAGACACTCATTAAGCAATTGGTTCTCAACCTGCTGTTGCAGGGGACAAGCAGAGGTCAAGGTTCCTGCCCCCCACCCTAACCACTGACCAATTACATACCAAGGTGAACTGCATGCCAAGTACCCAGTGGCTTTTGGAACCACAAACAGTCTGGATCAATTTGTTTCAAAGGCTCATTGGGCAACCATACTGTTCTCTTCCCTCTTTGTCTGCCCGGCCATGAGGCTCCCTGCTGACGTTCCACCTGCTCCAATAGGCAAGAACACCAGCCCCTCAAGGGTCTGGGTACACTGAGCACAGGGAAACTAATTAACCACATTCCATTTGCAATCACGAGATGATATGAACAGTATCAAAGCCTCCTCACTAATCATTTCCAAGTCTTTTGAAATACATCCTCTCTTTCAAAAGGGTAATCTTACCACTGGGCAGAGATAAGGTGTTGGTAATAATAAGTAAATGAAGAGTGATGGGCGGCTGAAAATACTCCATAAACAAAACAGTATGATAGTATCATGTTGACTATTCTGCCTAGCATTTTAAGAAACAAGCATCATTTTGTGTTTGTGGGTCCTGTAAAGATGTCTAAATCAATAGTCTCAGAATTGTTTATACGTGCTGTAATCAAGAAATCGGAGTTAAGGGGCACGTGGGTGGCTCAGTGAGTTAAAGCCTCTGCTTTCGGTTCAGGTCATGATCCCAGGTTCCTGGGATCAAGCCCTACATCGGGTTTTCTGCTCAGCAGGGAGCCTGCTTCTCCCTCTCTCTCTTTGCCTGCCTCTCTGCCTACTTGTGATCTCTGTCAAATAAATAAATAATCTTAAAAAAGAAAGAAATCAGAGTTAAAATCAGACAATCAAACCTTTATATTTATTGAGTATCTAGCACTCACACAACACTGTGTTATGTTGATATACAGAAATGTAGAGCTCAGACCTTGACTTGTCAATGTGAGTTGGTCACTGAAGAGGTTTTGGAAACAGCAAAGTTACAAACCTACATAAAAATGATGGAGCGAGGGGGCATCTGGGTGGCTCAGTCAGTTAAATGTCTGGCTCTTGATTTTGGCTCAGGTCATGATCTCTGGGTTGTGAGATCAAACCCCATATCAGGCTCCATGCTCAGTGTGGAATCTGCTTGAGATTCTCTCCTCCTTCTGCCTCTCCCCGCCTCATCCTATTTCTCTCTCTCTCTAAAATAATAAGTAAAATCTTTTTAAAAAATTATAACGTGAAAATAGCCAGATGTCACACTGAAACTCACACTGAAACAAACATCTGAAACAGGTCCATGTTTGGATTAGGTATATTATTGTCAAAACAGACCCAACAAGTTCTGATGTGACAGTTGGTAATTTTACATGGAGCAAAGATAAGGGACAGACATTAACAATGCTGGATTTCATATGCATCTCAAATCAGTTAAAAAGGCATTCAGCTACATGTGACAGAAAACTCACCAATAGTGGTTTAGACTAGTGTGGGGCATATATTACTTCACTAAGTAAGAATTCAAAAGGTAGACAGCTCAGAGCTGGAGAAGTTGTCATGAAAATCATCAACAGTTTCTACTATTTCCTTGCTATACTGTCTTTTGTGGATTTTGTCCTCATGTTTTCAAAATGGCTGCCCTACCCCAAACATCACATCTACTTTCCAAGAAGAAAAGAAGAAGGAAGTATAAATGGCAAAAGTCTTCTTTTTCAAATCCTCTCTTTTTAAGTTAATCATTTTTCATTTGGGAAAAGAAGCCTTCCTTGGGTATCTGCCTTCATATCATTGACCAGAACAACTCATATGGCCACCCCTCGCTACAAGGGAATCTGGGCATTTTTCACTTCCCAGGCTCCATAGTAGAGAAACACAGGGAGAAGGTGATTAAAATAGGTTTCATGGAACCTATAATGTATGAACTATACTTGATTTTAAATAGTCATATTATAATAGACTATGTCCCTGAACTCACTGAATGTACAATAAAGCCCCATTTTTATCTTTTTAAGAGTGGGCTTTTAAAAGTAATTATGTTTTTAAGAATATGTTTTTAAAGATTAGGTACACACTTTATAGTGATTATCTCCAAATAATGAAATTATAGATTTTTAAAAATGTATTTCCTCTGCTGTTTTTTTTAAAGATTTTATTTATTTATTTGGCAGAGACACAGTGAGAGAGGAAACACAAGCAGAGGGAATGGGAGAGGGAGAAGCAGGCTTCCCGCAGAGCAAGAAGCCTGATGCAGGGCTCAATTCCAGGACCCTGGGATCATGACCTGAGCCAAAGGCAGATGCTTAATGACTGAGCCACCCAGGCACCCCAGTGTGCTGTTTTTGTTTTTTTTTTTATTTCATTTTATTTTTGAGTTTTCTGTAACAAAAGTACATTATATTACAATCAGAAAATAAAAGTTTTCTAATAGAACATTGATGCTTGCTTATGATAAGCTATCAAATGAAAAAATAGTATAGATCTGATCCCAATTTTCATAAACACATACAAGAAAAACAAATAACATATATACACATGAGAGAAGCAAAAACCTGGAGAGTTGCCTCTGAATGTCAGAAATATAGATTGTTTTCATTTCTTCCCTTCTGTTTTGGGGTATTTTCCAAGTGGATCCCATTAAGGACTCTGCAACACACAGCAACCATGGGCAAGAGTTTCTCCACCTGGGCCTGGAGGAGAGGCACCCTTGGGCATACACCAACACACTGAACAATAGGCTTTGAGCATGAAAATTGCAGCCGAAAGAAAGAAAGAAAGAAAGAAAGAAGGAAAGAAAGAGAAAAAAAAGAACAAGACGTTCTCTTGGGGAACAGGCCTTGTTTGTTAAGTCCAAAAAGGATACAGGAAAATGCCTCCCTTTGTCCCTATTTCCCTTCTCCTAAAGCACTTTCTGCTGAGAAACATTAAACCCCCTTAACATTCTTCAGGGGATTCTCAAGTCCAAGGCTCAGAGACCCACAGAGGGGTATTTGTTCCTTCCTGGTGAGTCAGCTGGGAAACGTGGCTCATTGTTTTCCAGCAAATATGGCCACAGGAAGGGCCCTTTCATGGCCTCTGTTCTTCCCAGGAGGCTGGAGAAGCTGGGAGCAGAAAGATGGCCGACTGTCCATAGCCTTTCAGATGGCCGGGTCCACATACAACCCAGTAGTCATTCTCTCTCCCTTGTGTTGTTGTTTTTCTTTCTACTAACTAGTCTGCTTTCTCCCAGAAAACAAGAGGTCATCTAGAAGTCTCCTGAATTTGCAGAGCAAGAGGCCATAATCCCAGAGACCAAAAATTAATAATCTGGTAAAAGGGTTCTCCTACTGGATCGACCTCAAAGACAGCCCATTCCTTAGGCATTCACTCACTCATCCATCTATCCATGTGGCAAGAGTGTCTGGCCTGAGGGTATAGTGAGAACAAGACAGATTAAACACTGCCTTCAGGGAGCTTATATTTGGGGGGCATGGGGGACGGTAGACAGAAAATAAGAAAAAAGGAAACACATCAATGGATACTTCGAGAAAGTGGACCCATGCTCTAGAGAATATGAAGCAGAGTGTGGTTCTGGAGAGTCACAAAAGAACAGGGTGGGTAGTTAGGAAAAGGTCTTGCAGGAGGTGACATTTGTGGGGGAGACCAGAATGACAGGAAGGAGGGAGCACGAGAAGCTCAAGTGTGAGGTAGGGAGGCAGCAGCCAAGGATGGGAGAAGTAGAAGCAGGGACAGATGGCCACCATCAGGCTACCAGCGAGCCAGAGGGTTGTGAGCAGCTATCCGGCCACCAGCCATTACTTTCCAGTCCTGCTGGATGGGAACACAGAGGTTTTGATGAAAATCTTCTTATTTTCTGGGAGCTTCCAGTCCAGGACCAGAACCAGAAACAATAACTAACACAATTAGGGAAGAAATCAGGGCTAAGTGGTGTGGCACTGATTATATACAAAGGCAAGATCACTGGAAGGCAAGATCACTGGAGGCTGAAGTGGTCAGAGGCTTCCGTGGGGGAGGAATAGGCCCGACCCAGGAGAGGGGAAGGGTTGTACCAGGATGGCGGAGCTTTCCCACCCCACACACACTCACTCCTCCTACTGCAAACATCTCAAACCACTCTGTCCCATAAACCTTGGTCTCAAAAACCCCAAACTAGCATCCCAGGAAGATGCCTCCAGATAATCAGAGGTAGCACAGGACAAATCTCATCCTGAGCCAGAAACCATGGGCAAGGAAATCAGCAGGGAAAAATGCCTCCCAAATAGAGAGGCCTAAAGATCATCTGGGAGTCACCTATGGGAATCTGCCAAAGGAGTGTTTCCGGCCACAAAAGAGCAGGAGACAACGGCTGGTGGTGGAGAGCACAGGGCAAGTGATTCCAGGTGGACAGAGTTATAAAGGGCAGGCAAGGGGCGCCTGGGTGGGTCAATGGGTTAAGCCTCTGCCTTCAGCTCAGGTCATGATCTCAGGGTCCGGGGATCGAGCCCCACATTGGGCTCTCTGCTTCTCCTCTCTCTCTGCCTACTTGTGATCTCTGTCTGTCAAATAAATAAATTAAATAAATAAATAAAAAATAAAGGGCAGGCAAGATTATCATGGAGGGTGCTGGGAGCCATCAGGAGAATTTAGGATTAGGGGAAGGCTAGGAGGCTGTTGCAGGAACCTGAGGGACTGCACTAGGGTGGTATCCAGGGGAATAAAGACAGATGGGTGGCTAGGAGGCAGTTAGGACATGCAACTGCTCAAAACTGGTGATCTGAAGAGGGGGTAGAAAAGGGAGCCAAAGAGAGAGTCCTCTTCCTCACTTGAGTTCCCAGATGCCCCTACTGGGGAGATGCCCCTACAAGGGAGAGTTGGAAACTGACAAGCTCAGCTGAGCTGTGCATTTAGACCCAGGATATCCACAGGAAGCCATCAATATCAGAAAATTTGCAAAAAGACGTCTATGTCTTCCCAGAGAACTTGACATCCCAGATGTGCAACTGTCCCTCACTTCTGCCTCAGGGCTCAGACAAATTGTACATAAAGGCTTTTCCATCCAGAGCCTCTCACTTGTAATGCCAGGGAGCCTTAGCCCAACCTTTGAAAACTACTTGATCTTCTCATTTGTTGGTGTCCCATCTTTGCAGTGGGTAATCCAAAGGCTCAGAGAGGCTGGGAATGTTATTCAAGGCCACAAAGCAAATTGGAGGTGAGTGAGAGTTAGAGCCAAACAGTCCCTATGTGTTGGACCCCTCGATGCTCAGGCCCTGAACAAATCCAACACCTTAAGTCAGGCCACTGCCTAACCCATCTCTAGTGCCAGATGAGCAAAGACTTCAAAACACACCAAGTATGAGACCACCACTCCCAACTCAGCTGATACTGCTCAGGTCCTACCCTAAATCCCAACAGTGCTCTAACTTCCAGGGAACCAAGTGAAGACAGACCAGTGCCCAAACAGGCTCAGATAGATTCTTCTCAATAGCTCCCGGTTGAGGAAATTCCATCCCACCTGCTGACTCTCACTTTCCTGCACTAATTTTTCCAGCCCTATGAGGCTCTGAGTAATGAAGGAACTGGCCTAGGAGGATACCCAAGCCATGAGTGTGGAGCCAGGGTTCTCACCCAGGTTCCCCACACACACAAAATTATTTCCAGTAATATGGGATGTTGGGCCCCCAGGGTGAGATTGAATAGGCAGCATTACCTGAGCACTTACCCTGCATGGGCTCCTGATCCGAGTCTCTGTCACAGGAACCAACAGCAGGAATTTGGCCTTGGCTTCCCCCTCTCACCCAAGCCCCACCTGATCCCATCAGGGGCCCTGCCTGTTCCAAATGCCCACAGTCTTCATCAGCTGTCCCACCCATTGGACCTTGACATTGCTATATTTTGCTATTACTGACTATACTTGCTAGTGGACAAAAGACACCTTGAGGGTAGAATCTGTGTGGGATAGGTCTTTGTGTCCCCCATGGCACCTGGCATAAAGCCTTCCTTATAACAGCTTGAGAATAAATTAATTTCCTCTTGATGCCATGAAAACGGTAATGAGAAGCACATTTTACTTCATTACCAGAACATGCTTATCAATCCTTAAATGGAACGGGCTGTGAAATTCAAGGTTAAATTATAAGCAACTAAGTTGAGTGACTTGGGAACAGAAACTATCTGACTCAAGGTTAAAGAGTTAGATCAAAGGCTCTTCACCTGGGATCCATGACCTCAATGGACAGACTTCAGTAGGTCCAGTAACCCCCTAAAAGGCATGTAAATATTTTTGAGGATTTCACTTGTCTGCCCCAAGGATCCAGTGCTTTCTTCCAATTGGTGAAGACCCATTCCCTAAGTACACAGGAGATTCTGACTCATACATCTAACGAGCATTAACCAAGCACTTGCTCAAAAACCATTTGTGAGTGTTGACCAAGCACTTGCTCAACAACCATTTGCCATATGGGTTAATGAATTAAGGAAAAGGAGTACTCCGGGTGCAGATTTTTAAGGTTGGGTCTATTTATTTCACTGGTCTTAGGTAAAGCTTTTGGAGTCCTCCTGGTTGGTCAACCTTCCGCTCGGTTAGAGTTTCCCTTAAATCAACACTCACAGACCAATCTTAACAAGCAGCAGTGTTACACAAGTTTTGGACTGGAAACTTAGAGACCTGACTTCTAATTCAAGCTGTTCTGATCGGTCAGGGTGGCCTTGCGCAAGTCCCTGAAAGCAAGGTGCTTTGTGGCAGTTCTTAAACTGTGTTCTGTCACAACCAATGTCAGCTGACTTTTCCATAGGAAAACAAAAGGTTTTTTAATGTGTGGAAAAGTAAAATATGGCAATAACTCACAAACACTATGCATATATTAACAGCATATTCCAGAACACTCTTCATAACACCACACAACCCCATCCCCCTTGCCCTTACACTTCTCCATTTATAGCCCCCTTTCATTTCCACCCAAGAAAGTACATAAGCAAGTGGGCAACAGTAATTCCTCCTAATTTCATTTAGAAGTTAATTGTTTCCAGACAGGAGCACTTTGACGAATGTATTACAAACTCCTATGACATATCTCCAGGCAAACTGTAAGCATATTGAGCTCAAGGACCACAGTGTAAGTGGAGAGGTAAAGTCAATTGGAAAGCAAATCTTAACTCTGCTTGTGCACTGTGTGACTTTAGGAGGTTTAATGACTTCTCTGAGACTCTATTTCTTCAACTGAAAAATAGAGATGATACCCCTTCTTCAGAAGGTTGTGGGGATTAACAAGGTAGAAAGGGCTATGTGGCCCTGTGCTCAGCCCATGGTAATTGTAATGTCTGTCTCCTTCTAATTCCCCTTCTGGACCTCAAGTTCATAGTCATCAGGAAGAGAAAATCAGATTAGATCTCTATTAGAAGGCCCTATTTGGCTCTCCTCACCTCCTGCCTTCAGCACAGCTCCCAGCTACCTTGGGAAGAAATCTTTATTAAGATGAAGAAAAATAGACAGAAACGCTATTAGCCAAATAATGCATCAAAGATTTGCAACATAAGAATTGGCTAATATCATCAAGAAAACTTGTTTGCAGTTGCCTCTCTCTGAAGGACAGGAAAGGTCTGCCTTCATCTCTCTAGCAACCACCAAGGGAAAACTGAAAGGAGGGCCTGTCCAGGCCTTCTACATGCTGCAGAATTAGGTGGAGTTTCAGTGCTTCTCAAATTCAAGGATGGTATCCTTGCAGGAATGCGGCGGGAGCTGGAGACGCTCACAGAGGGGGCCAGCTCACCTTCCTGAGAGACCGCTTTCCTTCCAATTTATTTTTTTAATTTAATTTTTATTTTTCATGCTAAGTTTTTCAGGTGTGATGTGAAACCTTATTTTCACTTTTATTAAAACAAACACAGAAATAAAATGGTGTCACAAGACTTTTATGAATATTGAAGATGGGGGAGGGGGCACAACGTAGTCCCATCCTCTATGGTGAGGGAGAGGGTTTGAGAAACTTGAAACAGGATGATCTCCCTCAAATCTCTCATGCTGTGTATTTCTATCAGCTCCAGACCTGCCTCAGATGGTCACAGCTTAGCAAAAACAAATAAATTAATTAAAATATAAAATTGGGGGAGAAAATTCGAGTTTACCTGGAATAGAATTAGCTTCAAAAGCAAGCAAGCGAAAGACAGCCAATGGACTAAGTGCTCCCTGGTGTCAGGCTGCAGGGCTGCGTGATCCTGGGGAAACATTTCCATTTTGTGTGCAGGTGGAAAAGCATTCGTGGACATGCCAGGGGCTGAGGCAGGTCCCCCTACAATGTTAAAGGCATCTCGATGTTAAAGGGGAATGAGCCGGCCATTCATACTGAGTGCAAAAGGAAACCCCAAAGCCATAAATGCTTCCCATGTAAAAAACAAACAAACAAAAAAACAAAACAAAAAACTCACAAATCAATTAAACTTCAAGAAGGACAAAATTCTTATCATTTCTTGGCACTGCTTACATTTTGAAAGCAATTCATTTTATTATATAAAATTTAGGAATTACAGGAAAGTATAAGCCGAAAGTAAGAATTACCCACAATCCCTGTCTTCATCAGTTTGGGCTGCAATGACAGAATTTTTTTCTAACAGCTCTAGAGCCTGGGAAGTCTGTGAGTAAGATGGCAGAAGATTCTATGACAAGTGATGAGCCACTTCCTGGTTCACAGATGGCCATCTTCTTACTGTATCACCAACAATGGAAGGGTAAGAGAGCTCTCTGGGCACCAGTCCCATTCACTTAATCTCCTCCCAAAGACCTCACCTCCTAATACCATCACAGTGGGGGTTAGGATTTCAACATAGTTTTGAGAGAACACAAAAACATTCATCTCATGAAATCTGCTCTCCCAGGAATAATAATTGAATAACTGTTAGCATTTTTGTATAGCTTTTCATAGAAGTGTGTTTGTGTTATTTAAATTTGGAATCGTACCATGAACTATGTTTTAACAACCTATTTTTTTCACTAAACATTGAATTATAAGCACATTCTCTTGTAATTATTCTGTAAAATTATGGTTTCCATTAATTTCATTGCATTGCATTGTATTTATATATATATAATTTCATTGCATATGCATTGTATTTTACATATATATTATATATATATTTTATAAAATTGCATTGTATTTTATATATATATGCATTTTATTTATATATATGTATTTTATATATATTTAATACACATAGAGATCTTCCTCCATTACATTGGGGTCTCATCTTGAGAAACCCATTGCAAGTTGAGAATGTCATAAGTTATAATGCATTTAATACGTCTAACCTCCCAAGGCTCATAACTTAGCCTAGCCTAGCGTGACTGTGCTCAGAATACTTACGTTAGCCTCCAGTTGGGCAAAATCTCAAACTCTGTTTTATAAAGAAGTGTTAAATGTCTCATGTAATTTACTGCAGACCACACTAGAAGTGAAGAGCACAATGGCTGGAAGCCTGTGGGTTGCTTACGCTCATGGTCACATGGCTGATTGGGAGCTGTGGCTGCTGTCACTGCCCAGTGTCACAGGAGAGTAGCATCCTGCCTATCACTAACTAGCCCAGGAAAAGATCAAAATTCAAAATTCAAAGTACAGTCTCGACTCCATGCATCTTACTTTTACAGTGTTGTAAAGTCAAAAAATCGTAAATCAGACCAGCATAGCTGGGGACCATCTGCGTAAGTCAGATGAAATATATCTATTTTTCAGCTGCACAGTTATGTAAATGTTTAAATGTATGTACCTAGCATATATGATTGACTTAACAGTATTGTTAAAATTTTATTTCTAACTTTTCACTATTATAAACAATAATAGCAAAAATAGCTAAATTTTACTGTGTTAAATGCTTTCTAATGATTATTTCATTCAGTTTCACAATAATGCCATGTGATGGGTATTGCTATCATTCCCATTTTACAGATAGGAAATAGAGGCAGAGAGAAATAAGTAATTTGCCCAAAGTCACAGAGCTAGTAAGAGATACAGCCAGAATGCAGACCCAGGCAGTCTCTTAACCACTATGAGACCCAGGATGAAGTCCTTGCAGAGGGTCCCAGTGGAGCAAGGAGCCCCTGGCCAGGGACATGAGGCTAGGGGACCAGGAGGCACGAAGCATGACCTATGCTTTCTCGAAGGTCTCTAGAACTACCCAGCGATAGTCTGCATTTCAGAAAAAGAAGTTTAACTTGTTTTTTTTTCTAACTCATAAGAGAAATAAAGAAATTCACAATCCCAGGGAAACCCTAGGCAGGCAGGGTTTTGTCCAGGTGCCTCAGGACAGTATCATCTGTAAGAAATGATAAGACATCACTCTCAGCATCCAGCAGAGGCTCCCCAGCACCAGACACCTGTTGCTGAACCAACACACCAACGCCCTGCTTCTGGCAATCATTCCAGACCCACCTGGCAATGTAGAAGCAGCCGGTAATACAGGAGGTTCTAAAGCCAGAGGAGACTCCAGCTCATGGCCTCAGCTTCTCCACCATGCCCACCTCCCTATTGCTTTTACAAATCTGATAAACATCCCATTTTTCTTGCTTCCAGTTTCTCATGTTTTCTTCCAACAGAGGAGTCTGTTTCAGAAGTTGGAAAATGGCCAGTTCTACCAAGAACCTCGCCTGCCCTCCCACCCGCCTCTGAAAAGAGCTTCTCTGCCTGAAGCTAATGCAGACCCTTCTCCATTTTGGCCTCAAGAAAGAGGGGAGAGGGGTTGGCTGAAGAGAGACAAGGGAACAAGCCGCACCTGTCAACATGTCCCTCAGGACCCTTCCTCTCTACTACCACCTCTGGAGAGCAAAAGGGGACTTTCTGGAAGGCAGAAGAAAGCGACAAAAGGTTTCTTGGAACAATGCTCTAACTGTTACAAGATCCCTCTAATGACATTAGGACAGGAGCCAGATGATACCACAATGGAATGTCCCATATGTTCTCACACACCCCCTCCTTCCCATCGGCAGGAGAAACAAAACCCAAACCAAACCAAAACAAAACAACAGTGAAAAACAACAACGCACTTGCTGTCCTCAGTCTACCAAACTGGAACAGAATGGGTAGTTGAAGCTTGCAGAGGACCTGTCTACCATGTAAAACACTACAGTTGTTTGGCGTGTTTTATATTTGTCCTTTGATGGTTTCTGCTTGCTGCTTGTTACAGCGCTGATTTATGGACAAACGTTTAAAAACAAGCCAAAGCACCTGCCCTATTTGTAAAGTAATCAAACGTCAACTCTGTGAAGTATCTTTATAGAGATTCCTGCCACGCTCCTGTTTTTCAGGAGTCTGAGACCCCTGAGTCTTGCTCCAGGGAACATGACTTGCACCAGGTGAAACGTGGACACCAGACAAGGGAGGTGGCTCCTCACTGACTGTTGAGGAGGCCACGGCTGTGACAAGGACCTCAGCAAAGCACAAGCCTCCCCCGCACCCTCCACCACCCGCAGAGAGAGGGTGTCTTTAAAGAATTTGTTATTTTGTAATTCCAAAAGAGCACTAAAAATTCAAAACTGCATCGTCATATTCCTGGGTTTTTTGTTGGGTTTGGTTTGTTGTTTTTTTTTGCCATGTGGTATTTATATTTTGAATGACAAGGAGGAAAGGGTGGGAGACATGAGTATTTCGGGCTTAGGGTCTCTACAGTGCCAACCCCAGCCTTGCTTGGTATCGCCTCCCCACACCCCCAGCTCAAATCTCAGACATCCACCTCTTGTCCCCAAACATTCACATTCACCACCCCCTTGGGCTGCATGGTGGCTTTTGGTGACATTTCTCCCTTTCGAGGGACTGCACATGATTCTCTCATTGACCTTCACTGTAGAAGGTGCATAGATTTCCCCTAGTTGCCCTGAGTGGAAGGGCTTTAGAATTAATTCTACACAGAGAGAAGGGAAAACAAGATCAGGATCACTGAATCCTGTTCTCCCATTGCACAGATGAGGTAAGTGACACCCAAGGGAAGGACTCAAATCAGCTGGAGGCCACCCTGCATCAGTGTTATCCCCACAGCATGTGAGTAGAACACCTACTCCATGAACTCTGATGTCTTTTGAAGGGTAAGTAATCCTTTAAAATAAATAACTGGAGTTATGGCTAAGCAATGGCTCTCAGGTAAAAATTTTAGGCTCCCAACAGAAACAGAAAGAGAGAGAGAGAGAGAGAGAAATTAAGAAGCTACCTAGTGGGGCCCCGCCAGTCATACTGTGAACATGTTGGGGAGAGGCTAGAGGGGCTCTTCTGAAGTAAGCAGGCTTTCCCATATCCTCTACCCCATTCCTTCTGAACCTACCTATGCTGGGAGAGAAAATTCCCCAACATGGTGTTGGTACATAAAACTTCCTCCTCCAAAGATGCTGTTAAATGAGAATCAGCAAGCCCTGCCCCCAGCCCCTTAATTCTGCTCCCCATGCCCCCTCCCCTGGTGCTCTCTGAAGATTTCATGTGGACAAAACCATCAGTGAGGTGATGGCCCAGGAGAATGACTGAGAAGATGTGTCCTGAGGCCTTTTGAAGGTTGTCACACCCCTTACCTGGTTACATTCAGCCAAGTCACAGCCTAAGATACCTCCAGCCTGTGAACAAAGGAACAAACGAGATGCGATGCATGGTCCAGGCCTCTTACCCAGGGCTGACTCTGAAACATTAAGCCCTGGAGCCTTTGGGTTTGAACTCCCATGAAGGTGAGCTGGGGAGAGGAAGCAGAGGGAAGTGCAGGCAGGAGATCCCCTGTATTAGATGGGGACATAAAAAAAGAAAATGCCCTCCCTGAAGTGAAAGCGAAATGCCTCCTGGCTTGAGCAAGAGTGAGAAAGGAGGGCTTCACAACACCAGCAATCCTGATCCTCCTCCCCCAGGGTTTTCTTTTTTTTTTTTTTAAAGATTTTATTTATTTATTTGACAGAGAGAGATCACAAGTAGGCAGAGAGGCAGGCAGAGAGAGAGGGAGGGAAGCAGGCTCCCTGCTGAGCAGAGATTCCCGATGCGGGACTCGATCCCAGGACCCTGAGATCATGACCTGAGCCGAAGGCAGCGGCTTAACCCACTGAGCCACCCAGGTGCCCCACCCCCGGGGTTTCTAATTCGTGTGTCAGCCCTACCCCAGCTCTAGGACCCATCTTCCCCTTCTAACACAAGGATCTTCTTTAGTCCTTTCAGCATGGCTAAAACAAGTAGCATTTTCACTTAAAAAGAAAAAAACAAAAACCTAAGGAAAAACAAAAAAGAAAGAATTCCAAAAAATACAGAGTAACTATCATCACATCGTATACCAAAATGTCATGGTCTCCATAGAGATCATGAAATGCTTTGTTGTCAACTACGTACATCCACCCAAAGATGCAAATGTCTCTCGTGCATTTTCT
This sequence comes from Taxidea taxus jeffersonii, assembly GCA_003697995.1. Classification (NCBI taxonomy): domain Eukaryota; kingdom Metazoa; phylum Chordata; class Mammalia; order Carnivora; family Mustelidae; genus Taxidea; species Taxidea taxus. Next base: position 12,963 of record ML105258.1, on the reverse strand, counting down.
TATTCCCAATTCCATGCTCATAGCAGGCATCGCTAATCAAGCACAGCATTTTATCCAAATGGTGATGCACTGATCTGGAAATCTTTCTCAACACAGCTTTCGAGACAGCCACTAGCAATCAGTCAGAGCTGGCACAAGAGATGAAGCCTGTATGCCATGCCTGCTCTTGCCAAGAGCAATGGAAAGACAAGGGAGCCCCTTGCCCAGTTTCTTCCCTCCTAGAGGCCCTCGATCATCATCTTGATTTCTTACTCTCCAGGAAATGATAAAACAGTCACTTTCCACTAATTCCCAATGCCTCTCTTAGTGAAGTAACTTTTCCCATGTTACAACAGAGTGTGGGTCCTCGGACCCTCCGTGAGTTCTCACCCCAGGCTGGGCAAATCTTGACTGTCTCAGCTTACCTGCAGTGGTGGTCCCACAGAGTGAGTCTGGCTAGAACCTTTGTCATCTTTATTATTTTTTTAAGATTTTATTTATTTATTTGACAGAGAGAGAGGGAGCACAAGTAGGCAGAGAGGCAGGCAGAGAGAGGGGGAGAAGCAAGCTCCCTGCTGAGCAGAGAGCCCGATGTGGAGCTCGATCCCAGAACTCCAAGACCATGACCTGAGCTAAAGGCAGAGGCTGTAATCCACTGAGCCACCCAGGTGCCCTGTCATCTTTATTATTACATCAGTTTTAAGATGGACTCAGACAATGATCTCTCTCCTCCCCCAATTTGTCTCAGTGTCTGGCTTCCACAGTTAGAAAGGTATTCCCTGTGTCTCAGAGACCTGTGAGCCTTCAGGGGATGCTCCACTATGAAGTGGTTGAGTCCAATCTTGGAAGCCACTCAGGCTGACCCTTTAGCCATGTGACATTGGGCAAATCACTTCATCTCTCGTGAGCTCAGTTTCTATATGTGTTAAATGGATGAGCTGGAAATCTCTTTGTCCTCCCAGTGTCATTTCCACCCTGTTCTCTGCCCCAGGTGTGTGACCTCTGTGAACTATCTCAATGAGCTCCTTCGTCCTCTGGTTTCCCCTCGGGTTCTCCAATGGAGAGACAAGCAGGAGACTGATGAAAGGAGAATAAGGTTAGTATATGTAATCCTCCCTTTGGCCTGTCCCTTCCATCCCACCCAGCACCCCACTTAGCTGGGTGTTTCTCTCCCCTGTTAGGTTAACCCATCCTCAGCCCTCTTTGTCCCCAAGTTCCCTTACTCACACTTTCTCTTTTTTCAGTCGCCACAGTTACTTATCTCAGGGTCTTTCTTTATTCACTGAAGTTTTCCTACATCCCAACCACACCTGAGAAAATACTCCTAAAGGGAATGATCTCTCTCTAAAGTATTCATGTTCCTTCAGAGCTCCTGACCAACACAAATGGTCATAAAGGATTAAGGGCTACAGCGAAGATTAAAATAATGCAACCAAGTTCCAGATTGGCATATCCTACTGCGTGGTCAACAGTTGCAATTGGAGGTGTTATTTGTTTCCTAGAGCTGCCATAACAAAGTATCACCGTTGGTGGCTAAAAACAACAGAATTTTATTTGCTTACAATTCTGAAGGTTCAAAATCCAAAATCAAGGGGTCAACAAGGTCATGTTCCCTCTGAAACCTATAGGGAAGAATCCTTTCTTGCCTCTTTGAGTCTCTGCCGGCAATCCTTAGAGCTCCTTGGTTTATCAAGGCAGCACTCCCATCTCTGCCTCTCTCCTCACATGGCCATCATCTCCCTGTGTTTTGTCTTCTTCTAGTGTAAGGATCCCAGTCATACTGGCTTAAGGGTTCACACCACCCCAGTATGACCTTATCTTAACTAATTACATCTTATTTCCAAATAAGGTTACACTCTGAAGTACTAGGGATTAGCACATCAATAGATCTTTTGTGGGGGGACACAATTCAACTCACAAAAGATGTCTAATGGGGACATTAAATCTAACAGGCTCAAAATCAAGCTCTGATAACGGAGACATCAAATCTAACAGGCTCAAAATCAAGCTCTGAATTTTCCTTGCAGTCTATTTTTCTCACGGTTTTCTCCCCATCGGTCCATGGAAACTCATTTTTCTAATTTCAGTGTGAAAAGCTGGGTACCACCCTAGAGTCTTCTCTGCCTTCCATGGCCCCTGCCCTGTCCCTCCCTGCCTGCCCACAAAAGTGCTGATGAGACCAACCAGGATGGGGAGATTTCGGCTTTCCCCAGAAGGTCACAACCCAGATATCCCCTCCCACTCTGCAATGTCATGTTCTAGGAAGCACTTTAATTTGTCTTAACTATGCTTTAGAAGACTCCCTGTGTGTGTTTTCATTACTTATTATTTTAAAATTATTGTTGTTTTACTTAAGGTAGGAGTTGCAAACACAAAGGCTCATGTATATGAACAGGAGAAACAGAAGCAGGTGGAAACACACATAGAAACTGTCCATGAATGTAGGGACCATGACAACTAGAGAGCTTGTGACCCGTTAGCCACATGCAGGACCTAGTCTGCGACCAGCGCTACCACCGTGCAGAAATGTGGCATGTATTGCCAGAGCATGTTATTCTTCCGATTAAATTAAAGATGAACATCCAAAGTTATGTGAAATCTCCCAATTTTTAAGCACTGCCTCAAATTCATAAAGCGCTTTGCAGGCCAAACAAGTCACATTGTCCCCTGGTTGAGCCAGCCTGTGGCCTGTCTCTTCCTAACCTCTGGTCTAAGGAAATCCCCCTTTGTAAAGAGTTTTGTGTCTGGGGCAGTGGTGGGGGGGCTGGCAGGGCTCAGTTGGTTAAGTGTCTGACTCTGGGTCTCAGCTCAGGTGATGATCTCATTGGTTGTGGGATTGAGCCCCACCATGCACAGAGTCAACTTGAAGATTCTCTCCCTCTGCCCCTCTGTCCACTCACTCTCTCTCTCTCAAATAAATAAATAATAAATCTTTTTTTAAAAAACGGTGAATTGTTAGGTAAGTAGCGAGAAATGACCCAAAAAGAAAGTGAGGACAGAGGTAGGGGGCCATTACCGGCAGAGTAGAAATGATTGAGCCAAGGTTGGGACATGTTAATCAATGGAACACGATGGAGAGACCACCGTGAATCTATGAAATAGGGTGGAGAAAGAGGTATAAAACCTGGAAGCCCAAATTAAAGGAGATCATCGAGGGACCAATCCAAGTATTCGTACCCGGGGATTTGATTTTATCCTGGGCCTCATAAGGAGCCGCTAAACACACATGAGCAAAAAAGTGACTGACACTTGTCTGCAGAAAGGTTTTACAAAATCTGGGCCTCCCTAGAATCTCTTCTGAAGTGTGGCGCCTTCTCCCTCCCTTTGATGAAAGCAGTGGGCCGCCATCAAAGGAAGAGCAGCGGAGGGCTGCAGCCTTTTTGTGGTCCTGGGACAGCTGAAACCTGTGCCCAAATCAGCTTCACAACTCACTGGTTTGGTTTTATTCTTTTCTCCTGAAGCCACTTTCTTGTCATTCTCTCACTTGTGATGTGTAAGCCGCCTCTAACGGGCCACCTCAAAGTTACTCAATATGGGTTCCAAAAGGCCTGGGACAATGAGGCTGGCTCCATGGGGGATGGCATAATCAGCTCCCTTGAAATCACAAGTGTAGAAAAACAGGGATTGCCGGGTAGGATAATGGTTTCAGTTTGTTCACAAAAGGAGGCCCTGGCATGAAGTCACAGGCTTGAGTTATGTGGAGGAGAGAATTCTGATTCCATGCAGGATAAGCTCAAGTGCAGAGGGGAGAGGTCGATATTTGCATTTTTAGTGGCCATTTGAAAGGAAACCTCTCCTGGGCCCAGATGAGAGATTCTGGGGGGCAGCTTGCGGTCATGTTGCTTTATCCCCACCTTGATCCCTTTCACCAGCTGGAAAATAAAAGATTTTTGGTGTAGGTCACCCCTCCCTGGATGGGGATGAGGCTAAGTGAGGTGATTCTCCAATGCTCTAAGTCTCCAAGTCTCCAAACTCCACCTGGGAGGAGGTCAGGAAAGATGGATGAGAAAGAGAATCTTGAACGGCCCTTCTTCCCCAGTGGTGGAGGGATGAGGACACCCTTGGAAGCCACAGCTGAATATTTGAGGTTTAAACTATTCACAAGTGATCCTGGAAGTCCAAGACACAGAGTCCCTTGTTCTTTCTGCTCATGTGAGCAGAAAGAGTTTCAAGTAGTAGAGAACTGGGTTATGGGATCCAGTTCCAGAGTTAGTGATGGAGGCCAGTCACAGGCCACAGTGCAATGCAGTTGGTGTCGTAGATGTACTAGTTCTGGAAGGTCGTGGAAGTAACCCTGAACAGAGAGTCAACTGTAGGGGAAATGGGGAGAGAAGTCTTATTGGGGAAAGGAATTTGTATACCAACCAGTATTAGCAAATATGGGGATTCATGAAGTTCCCGAGATCCATCTCTAGAGATCATCGAGGTTCTCCTGTGCTGCAATCAGAAACAGAGGTGGGCAAAATACCAAAATGTCCTAAACCCTAGGCTCTCAATGATGTTTTTAAAATGCATAGTTCAAAAAACAGTAACAACAACAACAACGAAAGAAAGGAAATAAGTCGCCATCTTAACTGGGCTTGCCTCCAGGGGGATTGAATTATGCATTTTTCTCTGTTTCTTCCATATTTTCTAAACTTTCTAGATAATCTGCAATGAGCAAGTATTACTTCTCTAGTTAAAAAAAAAAAAAAACAATTGAAAAAGGAAGATGAGGTAGGGAAAGTGAAAGGAAGAGGTTGGTAGAGGCTGGTAAAAGCCTGCAGAAATGTCTCAGCCTCCACCTGGTCTTGAAAGCCCCAGGCTCAGGACCATCACACAAGGTCCTGCACAGCCAATAAACTGTAGTCAGCTCAGCGGTCTGACTGGCAGCCCTTCCTCCAGCTAAAAGTACCACCAGTCACCAGACCAGCCTCGCTGTTAGAAATGGCTGTTTCTAGTAGGACCTTGCATGTGACCTTTGAGTATTGACTTCAATATACAACTTCTAACTTTCAAAACATTTTTGACTGCCTCTCCTCTGATCTTCATCAGAACCTTTTAAGGAGCTTGGTGGAAATGATTGGCCAAAGAAGTGGAGACATTTGGCCAAGGTTGCACAGGGAGTTAAGGGCAGAAGCAGAATGGGGGCAAGGGTTTGGGTGAGGGGTTCTAAGTGCTTCCCAATCTCAAGCTTCTGCTCCCCAAGGAAGGCTGCATTGTGCCGTGGCAATCTTGGAGGGTGCTCGGAGCTGTAAATGGATTTCCTATCAAATCTAGCCATCTTTTAAGTCCACTGGGAAGGATTGATTTCCATAGCTTTTTAATCCATCTGTAAGAGAGCAGAGCTGGTTTCAAACCAGAAACTAAAGTAGTGTAAATGGCCTGAGATAACCAGTAAAGGTCGTAGGGCACAAAGGTTGGAGCACAAAGCCACAGAATTACCCAGCAATTGCAACACTTGGAAAAAAATTGCAGGCCTGACTATGTTGTTTCCAAATTGCTCAAATTCAACATACTAGGCTATTCTTTTTTGTTGTTTGTTTTTTCCCCGAAAAAGGGGGGGGGTGGTGGAGAATCACTGCACTAGATTCTCCCATAAAGATCTCAAGCTGGGTGTGCATTCTCGATGGTCCCAGAATATCAGTACAGGTTTCCCCCACTATCTGAAAACAGAGCATTCCTTTGAAAGCTGTAATAAGCTGAAAGAGCATAAGGCAAAGAAGCCATTACTATTAATTTACGTGGGAAATTTTTCGAGCCTTCCCAGACCCACGAAATAATCTCTCTTAGGCTTTTTTGATACCTTAGGACTCATCTTGCTAACGGATGCACAAGATAAATGGAGATGAGGCCCAGGTGCTCACAGATACAGTTCAGAGCTCTAGAGGCTTCATGCTGAGATGCTGAGTGGCGTTCTGGGGAAGGAGGCTGGCAGGGCTGCCCTCGCTGCTGGGGACATGCCCTGCCTCTGTAACTGCTTGCTGCGAACAAAGGCTACAGGCTATTCTTGCTTTTTTGGCCTTTTCTTAGGAAAAGCCAAAATCCTTGGATTTCTCGTGGTCAGTGAAGACAAGTATTCATGTCGATCTCTTGCAAAAGTAAAGTGGAAGAATGCAAACTTTGGAAAAGTGGAGGGTACCTGCATCCTTGTTTGGACCCACCTGTTGGCTCATTGGGTCACTGCCACATAAAACCATTTGATGGTGTGATGTCAAACAGAGCAAATGTCCAGTGAGCACAGAATCACTAAACCAATGACCTCTGTAAAGACAGACAATGAGGATAAAAGCAAATGGGAACAAAATCAGAAAGACACCTCACCCATGTCCCAGTCTGGCAGGTGGAAGATGGTAGGCGGTTGACCTAAATTTCTCCAGCAAGCTCTGACCCTGCATGGTCTTCTGCTTTGACCTGATTTCCCAGCACATGAGCAGACATGGACTGATAAGACAGTCGGTGGATGAATGGTTCCATAGGATGTGATTGAAAAGCAAAGTTGGTGTTGGAAAATCTTTGTTGGGGGTAAGAAGCACCTGGAACCTTGAAGCTCCCAGACTCTTGAAGGCATGGCTGGCAGTTGAAAAGGTGGGTCCCCAGCTCCTCACACATGAGTCCCTGAGTCTATCCAGCAGAAGCCCAAAGGGCTCAGATGAGAAACATCTTTTACATGAAGGGAACTGAACCCCATCAAAGAAGGAGCCAGATAAAACTGCCTTACTGGGACTTTGAGAAATTGTATTAAGGTGATGGCAACAGCTACTAGTTATTGAGCCCTTATTGGGTGCCAAGTACTCCATCTGTTTTATCGCATTTAGTCTCACAACAATCCTTGGGGGCAGGTGTTGGCATTACCACCTTCTTCCAAATGAGGAAAGTGGGGGGAGAGAGAGGTTAAGTAACTTACTCCGAGACAGACAGCTTGTCTGTCTCACTGTCAATGTAGGTGGACATTACAGTCTAAGGGCCACCCACTTACAACTCCACTCTGAAGCAAAGAGAGGCCAAATTTTTCTTATACCCAATCACTGTACTTCAACCAACTTGAACTTGAATCTCAGCTGATTGGACCAGCAGTTGGTCCCTCTGTAGGCAGGGCAGTAGTTATGGAGATAGCTGGCTGGTCAAAGAGCTCTGCCTATAAGGTACTAACTGACCAAGAAGATCCTCTCTTGGGATTGACCAGTGATCTACAGAGGAACTCAGCAAGAGATGGATGGTGGGCCTTGGGCATGAGAAGAGGATACAGTAGCAATGTGCCAAGATTTACTCTTCTGGCCAGTCACCAGTGTCCCTGCTAGCTCTGAGCCATTGACATGTCTGGTCCAGGACCCCAAGTTCTTCTGCCCACCTAGCCCCCACCAAGGCAGGAGCCTGCCACCTGGGCTTGGGCCCTGGCCCCTCCAATGGGGGTCAGGTCTTTACACTGAACCCTGTCCCCATTATTTCTGCAGGGTCTGTTCTTCCAGTTTCAGCAATGGAAGGCACAAAAGGAAGAACCAGCCCCTTTCTGTTTGTGTTTATTTGATGTTTTTTCCCACACAGTTGCCATCAAAGTAAGCATCATATGGTCTGTGATTCTTCTAGTGGACCAGGGCCCAGGAGATGGCGGTTGGTGGGAGCTCCTAATGGAGCTGGGATCAAGAGGCCTAGCCTCACAATGTTGCCAGAGGACTTGGAGGTGGGAGCACTGGGCAGTGAAGAAGAAACAGAATCTCAGCAGGTACACAAAGCTTCCCCTGACGGCAGTGCGGTCTTGGTGTAGAGGGGGTTGGGGGACCTCCGTCTCCCTATAATCCACATCAACCATATCCGTCTTTAACATGAACAGTTGAGAGTTTCAGTCTTGTGTTAGGTACCCTTAATCACCGAAACATCCCATCTTTTCAACGAGAACGTTACCTTAAATCCCTTCTTTAGAGAAAATCTGCTACTGCCATTGTGCATAAACTAGTTTTTCCAGATAAGCCACTGGATTAATTCAACAGAGCCCTGCACAGGCTCAGGAGCTTTCTGTGACCCTTTCCCTGCCCAGTCAGAGGAGAGGCGGATGGTCACTGAGTGTGTGCCTAGAAGTGGATATAGGAGCTGTGTGGCAGAGCCAACGGCAGTTTCCTCTTCCTCTTCTGCTGAGGACAGAGGCCTGTGTAGTTAAACCTAAAGATTTTCAGGGAATAAGATACCTAATCCTTCCTAGAACAAGGTCAGGAAAGAAATCATTCTTCCATATATATATATACATGTATACATATATATATACGTATATATATAATTTATATTTATAAATTATATATAATTTATATGTATAAATTATATATAATTTATAT
>RCUC01144684.1:0-42820 GCA_003697995.1 Taxidea taxus jeffersonii | reverse complement strand
TTTTATTTATTATATTTTTATATTTATTTTTTATTTTATTAATAGAGATCACAGGTAGGCAGAGAGGCAGGCAGAGAGAGAGAGGAAGGGAACAGGCTCCCTGCTGAGCAGAGAGTCTGATGCGAGGCTAGATCCCAGAGCCCTGGGATCACGACCTGAGCCGAAGGCAGAGGCTTTAACCCACTGAGCCACCCAGGCGCTCCCATCATGCTCTTTATAAAAATGCCAGAGTTTGCACTTAAAGTTAACTCCAAGAGGAGGGGGTCGTCTTTTGGATTATATTTTTAGAGTTTTTCCATTTTTAATGTTTATATAATTTTCCCAAGCAAACGCATTTTGTAGCCCAAGAGAAATCTTGATGATTGTGGATATGGCATTTTTTAATTGTTGGCCTCTGTTTTCAGCTTTTCTTAAATGTTTTACCTATGTTCATAAATGATGTATCTATGATATACATTTGTTTGTGGTAGTTTTATGTCAGTACAGACACAGGCTATGATTAAAGCCCACTTTTAAACCCTGTCCTTAGGGATTGTAAAAACAGCACCTCCAGGGAGAAGAGATTGTTTTGGGCAGCTCAGAAGGAGGGGCCATTGAGGCTAATGGGCACTGAATCTAGAACTATAAAGAATGGGATCTCTGATGACACCAGGAAGGTAAGGCACAGCTCTTTGCTCTGTACATGTGCGGTTCCATGTTGTCTCCAGCCTCCCGAGCTGGGAGGTTCTGGCCTTTATCCTTTGGACACCTGGTTCTGGACAGAGAACTAGAAAGAAAGTTTGTGTTCCTTGGGGTTCTATGGAATTTGGTAGTCAGAAAGAAAAAGAGTTGTAATTGGATTGCAGTGGGCCATGTTCACAATCTCCAAATGCTTCTCAATTGGGCATATGAGTATGTGTAGTTTTGAGCCTGCCGGGGACTTAGGCCGTGCCATGCATCTGCTGTTTCAAGGTGGAGGGAAGGGTGCATGGGAAAGGATGAGGACTGGCACCCAGCAGGAGATGAGCTGTGATTGCCTCTGTCACTTTCTTTGAGGAGAGCTCCCCATATGCAGTAAAATGTATAGGTGTCCATCCCAGAAGGTCTCTTCTGCAGCTGTATATGCCAGGGAGTGAGGCCCGTGACTCTGACTGAGGAGAGCTGTTAAAGGCTGTCTGATAGAAGCTGGGGCTGCGGGGTCTTGGTGGTCTGTAGTGAGACACTGTCAAGGAGCGTGGACTTCAGTCAGTCTGGTCTGCATACATGTCCAGACTCTACCACTCAGCACATTTGTGGGTCTACACACAGGTGACTTAACCACCAAAATCCTCAGTTTCTCCCTCACTAAAAAGTGAATGACGGAAGTAACTACTTTATGGGGTTGTTGTAAGATTTAAATATAAAATACGTAAGTTCATTTATCAATCAATAGATGTGAATCAGACAGATTTGCAGTTGATTAGGAGTTATTTGAAAATGAAACCCAAAACTCTGTTGGAGAGTGATGTGACCAAGATGGTGAAGTAGGGGAGCCCACCTACCCTAGGTGAGATCCACAGTTACGCTCTTTATTCATGAATAAAAATAGCTCCAGCAAAGCTCAGGTGTCCACTTACCAAAATTCAGCAACAGTGGGGGAAAAAACCCCTGAGAATAACTTTTCAAAAAGAGGAGGACAGCTTCATTTTGCCCCCTGATCCCATCTGCCCTGGTTGGTGCTGCTCAGTGCCCACAGGGAACTCCCAGCCAGAAAGGGTTCTCTCTGGGAAAGGAAGAGCCAGGTTGAGCACCCAACTTTCTGAACCTTCTAGGGCCCCAGGTAGAGGACCTCCTTCGGTTTTGCTCCACCCAGACACTGGCAAAGCTAAAGCATGTACAGATGGCTAGGAACAAGGATGAGCAGGAACTACCAGTGTCAGCACAGGGCGGTACTGACCACAGTTCCCAGGGACCCACCCTGCAGAGGCCCCAGGCGGCTCTGGTCACTGAAGAAACCAATGGGCACTCAGTATTGTAGTGATGTGGAAACGTCTTGCACAGTCATCTCACCTTGTCCACATACATCTGAGCCTCTGCGTGTCTGCCCAGGTGGTAGGTGACCCAGGCTTAGTTGCCCAGGTGACCAGACTTCGGGTCTCTGCTTGCACTCGGTGCTCCCGCTGGATCAGCTCCTCCGCCCGCCGCAGGCACTCCAGCGCCACCTCGTGGTGACCACGCAGGTGCGCAGGTGTTTTATGTAGGCCAAGAAATTGTACATTGTAGGGTTTGTTTTTTTTTAGATTTTATTTATTTATTTGACAGAGATCACAAATAGGCAGAGAGGCAGGCGGGGGCGGGGGGGAGCAGGCTCCCCACTGAACAGAGAGCCCGATGCTGCGGGGCTCGATCCCGAGACCCTGGGATCGTGACCTGAGGTGAAGGCAGAGGCTTTAACCCACTGAGCCACCCAGGTGCCCCTGTACACTGCAGTTTTGCACTCAGTGTTTACCGATTCAATCTGGTGACACTATCTTCTAAATCACCTAAGACACCATCTTCCTTAGGTAAGTTCCACGTGAAATGGCATTTCAGCTGTGGAAGGGTTTTCTCCAGAGAATCCTTGTTGACCTCACTGTGGAGAAAATAAACACGGTCACTGGGACACGCACCTGCGAGGCACTGCACCTGGGACGCGGTGACAGGTTGTGTCAGCTGGCCAGGCTGTGAGATGCCCGAGCTCTAGTTAAACGTTAGGTCTGGGGGTGTGTGTGACGGTGTCCCCAGGACAGATGAGCTGCTGACTCGGTGGGCTGAGGGAAAGCAGACTGCCCTCCCCCGGTGTGGACGGACCTCCCGTGTCTGCTGAGGGCCCGAGTGGAACCCAAAGGCAGAGGAAGTGTGAATTCTGTCTGTCTGTGTGAACTGGACACCGGCCTTCTCCTCTCCTTGGACTGGAGCTTATATTGTTGGCGATCTTGGTTCTCAGGCGTTCAGACTCGGACCGGAGCCTCTGGCATTATCCCTCCAGGTCTGGGGCCTTTGGACTCTGGCTGGAATCACACTACTGGCTCTCTCCTGGGTCTGTAGCTTGTGGACAGTGGACCGCGGTTATGATCCTCAGCTTCCATATCGTGTGAGGAGTTCTTCAGTGTTTTAATATCTAGTGAATTTTAAAGTTGTTTAATAGACTATAAAGTCTAATATTTAAATATAGAGGCTTGGATGCCTGGATGGCTCAGTCCATTCAGCATCTGCCTTCACCTCAGGTAATGATCCTGGGGTCTTGGGATAGAGTCCCACATCAGGCTCCATTCTCAGTGGGGAGCCTGCTTCTTCCTCTGCCTGAAGCCTCCCCTGCTTTTGCACGCACTCTCTCTCTTTCTGTGACAAATAAATAATATCTTAAAAAATATAAAGGCTTATAACTATATTATTGTTTTGATATCATAATTGTATTTTATTGTGTGTAGAGTCCCTACTTGGGAATATAACCTTAATTACGTTATTCCCAATGGGGGAAAATAAAATGCTTTGCTTGCTTTGCTTGCTGCAAAATAAAATATGTGCTGCAAAATGTGACGGATGCTTCTTCTGACAGGTTAGGACTTCAGTCCTGAATTCCGAAAATACTTGAGTAAAGACCATTCCCTTTACTGTTCTTCCCTCTTGAATGAACAAATAAAATTAGTAAAATAAGCCAAAACAGCAGAGACTTAAGTAAATCAAACATTTAAAAAAATTTAATTCATGAAATACATTGAAGTATGGATGTATGTTTGAATATGCATAGAAAACATACCTGGAGGGATACCTATTAAACTGTTAACAGGTTGCCATGAGGGTGTGGAACTGGGTTAGGGTGAGGAGAAGTGCTCTTATTTTTAAATCCATATGCTTCTGTTTGTTTAAAATTTTACAATGAGAATTCATCACTTTTGTAATATAACCATAGAAATTTAAAAATAAAATTAGTAACAATAAGTAAAAAATATACATACAAACTAGCATCAAGGCAGTGGCAGTGTGGAGAATCAAGTCCATGGCACACTTTTCCACTAATACTGTGGTGGTAAATATAATTGTAGATGATGATCAAAGAAACAACAGCAGAGAAGCCACTTTCAGTAGGATCTCAATTTAAAAAGCCCCCAGGCATAAGCACCCTTAAGCAGTAGACCCTCCAAGGTGATATTCAAACTAAAAGCATGCCTTAACTGTTCCAGGAAGATCTACAGGAAAACTTGTTAGTCTGAAACCTTCAGGCAAAAGAAAAAGCTACACAGAAGTAAGCTTGGGATACTATAGGAGTTAACCAGAGGCCAGAAATTGGGGGTATGAGGACCACCCAGCCCAGACCCAAAACCAAATAACTGAAACCTTGGTAATCTATGGATATAGAATGGGGACATCTACTTTACCCATTTTTTAAAATCCTTTCTCGCAATTACTCAATGTGCTTTCTGTCTTAATGATTTTAACTTAAAAATTCTGCAATTTTAGTTGGAATAAAATTAATTCCATTTAGGTTAGGTTTATTCTTCTAGTTAAAAGACCAGGAAATCTTGAGACTAATGATTTTCCATTTTTCATTTTTTTTCTCAAAACTGTTTCTAGTTACGCAGTGCACATTTTGGAGAGATAATATCTCTGATTTCTCATGGGTTCCTAAAGTCCTATATTTAAAGAAATCCTTTTCCCCCTGTTTTAGTTTTTTTCTCTTTTTATTGAGGTCATCATAGATGGTAGACTTTTTACTGTTACGAACTTTTTCTTTCAATGAAAGGGGATTTTTAAGTGACTCTCAGGCTAATGGTTAAATATCCTCATCAGAGTCAGAACCCATACGATCCATCTTTTGCAAGCTACATAGTTAAGAGCTTAACTAATATAATTTTGCATTCCTGAAAGAGGGTTCTTGACCTAGGGGTCAAAAGCTTATGCAGAATTATGCTCACTGCATAAGTAAGCAATATGGGAAATTTGACAAAATTTAATCAGAAAATTATTATTATTTAAAGATTTTATTTATTTATGGGGGGTATGGGCAGAAGGGGAGGGAGAGGGACAAGCAGACTCCATCCAAGCTGAACTCAGAGATAGACATGGTCTCAGTCCTATAACCCTGAGATCATGACCTGAGTTGAAATCAAGAATCAAACACTTAATTGACTGAACCACCCAAGTGCCCCTAATCAGAAAATTACTACAAATAGTAGAGATAAAGGGGATATAGTCCTAATAGCCATACCATTTTTGAAAGACACAACATCTGGAATGTTTTTGTTTCCAAATGGATCACAGTATTTTAATTTAAAAAAATCCAAAGGTTCATCATATTTAGGATGATGCCTGGTATACAGTAAACATTCAACAAAAATTGCCTCCATAATTAACAATAAAAACATATGAGCCCAAAATGGGAAGAAATGCTTAAAAGCAATTTCCTAGAGCATGTATTTAAATAGAAGGTCGAAGCTCATAGAGAGCAGCAAAAGACTCTGCATTTTCTGGATCTAGCCTCTGGGCCCGCTCATAGTACTAACAGCTTGCCTCCCGGCTCCCTCCAGCTTGTAAACAAACCCTAGGGCATGTAAACTCTGCACATCTGAAGCATCATGACCAAGTCTCTTTACAGCCAGTTTCTTCAGAACACTTATCAGTTTGGGACGGAGGGATGACTGGTCGCTGATCTTTAAAGCCTCTAAATAATGGTGCATGGCAGTACTTTCTGATTTACGGTGAAATTCCTGAAAGCAGCCATAGTAGTAGTGGATCTGATGTTTGTGATCATCGGTTATGTTCTCCAGATGAAGGGCTTTCTGGAATACCTCTTCAGCTTTGCTACACTGGCCTGCCTCGACATACATGCTGGCCAGGTCCGTGTAGACAAATGGGAACTTGGAGTCTCGTTGCACAGCTACTTTGAAATGAAATATAGCTGTTGTAATAAGCCTGTCCATTCTCAGTTTATCCTCCCCTGTAGGTCTGTTGTATGTAGCCTTCTTGATTTCAGTCATTTGCATCCTATATCTAAGTCCCATCTGGTGATGCAGGAACGAAGACATTGGTGTCACCTTCAAGGCCTTTTTCAAAACTTCAAGAGCTTTGTCCCAGGAATTTTTTCTCCTGTAGAATTTGGCTGTGTAATGAAGGACATGAGGTTGGGAAGATACCTGGTCCAGGATTTCTTCAATATACTTTTCCCCTTCATCTTCTGCTTGTACATCTTGAAGCTTCAGTGCCAGTAAAACCTTAATGTAGGCATTACCTGGATTCAGGGTGACAGCCTTCCTCAGTGGGCCCAGAGAAAAGCTCTTTATACACCCGTGTCGGTCAGTATCGTCCAGCCGGTACACTGTGATGGCATAGCCGATGTTAAATTCTGGATTGTCCAGAGCCTTCTCAAAAGCCACTTTTGCCCTGTGGTAATACTTTCCTCCAAATTTCAAGAGTGCCCACTCTTTCTCACAGTCAATCTCAGGCATTTCCAACTTGTAGTCAGAAGGACTGGACAGTTTCCTACAGACAGTCCCTATCTTGTCTAAATGCTTCTGAGCTTCCTTAAGCTGATCCATGTGATAATACACCCAGGCATAATTTCCCCAAGTGACCAGATGTCGCACTTCTTTGTCTGAGTGCTCTTGCTGCATTATGTCTTCTGCTTGTCCCAAGCATTCTAGGGCATCTTCATTTTGGCCTTTTAGGTGTTTCACGTAGGCCAGTAGGTTATAAAGAGTAAGTCTGGATTCTGTGGTGCCAAATTCAAGCTGCTGCTCAATTGTATCTTCCACATCAAACAGAATGTCTTCCTTAAGTAAATTCCATGTAAAGTGACATTCTAAGTCCAACAGAATGGGCTTCAAGGGGTCCTTAGGAATTTCACTGTCGAAGATAAAATCCTTTTTAAAGTTTTGAAGAAATAAGTCCATTTTTAAACCTTAAACAATTGTTCCCTGCTTAGCAACGAAATTGATTTTCGATTGGAATTTACAGTTGAAGCACTAGGCCCCTATAACTTTATATTAGTTTCCTCTGTGTACACCTATTTCCTAGAAGTACTTCATTAAATTCTCATTATTTATTGCAAAACCAGCTCTGGAAAGATGGCAGGGTATCGGTTTCCTTTTGGCAGTCACTAACTGTCAAATGCCATCTATTTTTTACAGAGAGAAATTTAAATGTTTTGTTTACTAGCCTTGAAAATTAAGAATCATGGATCTATAAACAAACATAAAAGTCAATAACAAACATAAAAGTTCCATTTCTGTATTATGAGTAGGAAGGGAAAGAAGAACCGTGAGAAATAAGAAAAAGAATACACTGAAGGAGATACGGAAGCTGTGTACCGATATATTATTTTTGCTGAGGGAGGAAGGAAACCCCACAGAGAGAAAAGGCACAGAAACAGGAACAGGTCTACCAAGAGATGGGGAAAGCAGAAGTTGGAGGTAGATAAAAAGGAGAGTAACAGATTTCAAAGAAGATAAGAAAAAAGCAAAAGGAGGCTGAGTAATAAACTCAGTAGGATTTTTTTTTTTTAAAGATTTTATTTATTTGACAGACAGAGACCACAAGTAGGCAGAGAGGCAGGCAGAGAGAGAGGAGGAAGCAGGCTCCTCGCTTGAGCAGAGAGCTGATGCAGGGCTCGATCCCAGGACCCTGGGATCATGACCTGAGCCGAAGGCAGAGGCTTTAACCCACTGAGCCACCCAGCCGCCCCCTCAGTAGGATTTTTAAAGAAGATTTTATTTATTCATTTGAGAGAGAGAGAGAGAGACAGAGTACAAGCAGGGCCAGAGGGAGAGGGAGAAGCAGACTCCCTGCTGAGCCAGGAGTCCATGGTCCCAGGACCCTGAGATCATGACCCAGGCCAAAGGCAGATGCTTAACTATCCAAGCCACCCAGGCATGCCAGCTCCGTAGGCTTTACTATAAAGTGCCACGTCCTTCTGTCCTCTAAGGTTGTGGTCAGGAGTAAAGGCTAAGACCTATTACGAACTTACCAGTGCCCTTAATATTCACTTCACATATATTTGCCGAGCTCCCTTTGTGCGAGACCCAGTATAATTTCTGCAGAGCCCCCTGGAAACAGGATCTCTGAAGCTAGGAATATGAAGGGGAAAGGAAGGGAAAGGAAATATTTATGTATTACGGATGGCCTTCTATGTGCAAGATCTTCTAAATAACCCTGGGGATGGAACCCTGAATGAGACAAAGCTCTGCTTGTACAGAGCTTATACATACATAGTCAATGACAACTCAGCATTCCCGCCAAGGTCCATGGAAGTGACCCAGAAAGTATACACAGTCCAGTGCTGTGGACATCAATGGCTTTGATTTGGTGAGGATCCCTTCTCTTGGATTTTGTTTCTGGAATATCCTCTCCCTCTACTCTCTGTGCATATGATTTGAGATGGGCTATCCACCATTCACTCCAGTCTGGAAAGGTACAAGATATTCCTGCCATTCCCTGGTCCCAGTGATTTACTCAGAGATAGTCCAATTAAAATATCATTTTGTTGAAATGGGATTTTGCCAGAACTATGTCTCTTCCTTCTAAAAATTTTCAGCTGGTAGAATATCAGTTTAGATTTGCTGGTGGGCATCTTTCCAAACTTGAGGACAGCCTGCCTGGGAAGGAATCTAAAAGAGCGGAAAGTGGAGCTTCGACAGGTGGAAGGACAAGATGCCCAAGATAGTGACTTAACAGCCTTGCCTGGATCACCTTGTCTACTCCTGAACTTCTCTTCACCTGAAGAAATAACTCTCTCTTTCTTTGTTTAAGCTAGTTTGAATTAGGTGTCTATTATCTGCAATGGACAAACTCTGGATTAATACTCCTCGTTTTACTTGTTTGTTTTGTTGATGGTGGTGGTGAGGCAGTCAAGAAAGACTTTCTGAATCTCCCACTGGCTACAATTAAGAAATATACAGAAAAAAAAGTTCCTTAAGGCTTCTTTCAAACAGAGAAGTGCCCTGCTTCTATGATGAACAGGATACATTGTGTGTGAGAACATGTATGCATGGTTCCCTTTCCACTGCACACAGGACCCCCACCCTGACACGTATTCGTATGAATGTTTATGGGAACTGTAGTACTATTTCCATCAAAACATTTATCAACCATGTCATGTCATCCACGCCAGGCAATATTCTAGTTGAAGTAGATAATGTAGTGAGCAAATAAGTTCGAAAAAGGCCCTTTCTTGATGGTAATTTCATTCTGGGAGAGGAGGGAACAAAAGGAATTCAAAGAAAAATATGGAAACAAATCAATATGGAAACAAATGGGCAGTGTAATTCCAGATAGTGAGGAGTGTTAAAAAGAAAAAAAAAATCAGAGTAATGGTATAACATGGTGGTGGTGGGGGGATGTAGGTACTAGAGTTAAGATTGTGAAGGAACAGCCCATGTAGAAAGGGGCAATTGAAACAGTTAGATCTCAACAGTGGAACAGAGGCAGTCCTAAAATCTGAGGGCAGGATCGTCTAAGCCACTGCTTCTCAGCCAGGGTGCTTTGGCACGCTTGGAGACATCTGCTAATGTCTGGAGACAACTGTGGTCATCACACTGGAGGAACATTACTGACACCCACTGGGTCAAGGCCAGGGATGCTACTAAATAATTTATTCACACATAGGGAGGCCCCAACCGCCATGAGTTATCGAGCCCAAAATGTCAGTCATACTGAGGTTGAGAAACCCTGGTTTGCGCTGAGGGATCAGCGGGTACAAAGGCCCTGAGGTAGTAACAGCCTCAGAGTGTTCAGGCAAGACCGAAGGAAGGCAAGTGTATGGCATGCACAGTGAAGGGAGAAGAGTGGGAAATGAGGCACGGTGGCAGTGGGGACAGAGGTGCGGGGCTTGCAGTCCATGATAAGGGATATTAATTTTACTCTCACTCTAATGGGAAACCACTAGGGAAATGAGAATGTTTGATACAGCCTTTAAAAAAAATCCCTCTGGTTGCTCTGTAGAGGATGGACAATAAGGGGGCTCAAGAAAGGAAGTTGGGAATCTGACAGAGAAGTATGTCTTCAACAAATACTTGTCCAGAGCATTTATTCAGGGCACTGTTCTTTTTTTTTTTTTTTTTAAGATTTCATTTATTTATTTGACAGACAGAGATCACAAATAGGCAGAGAGGCAGGTAGAGAGAAGGGGAAGCTGGCTCCCCGCTGAGCAGAGAGCCCAATGTGGGGCTCGATCCCAGGACCCTGAGATCATGACCTGAGCCAAAGCAGAGGCTTAACCCACTGAGCCACTCAGGCATTCCATCGGGGCACCATTCTAAGTGTTGGGATACAGTGGTGAACAGAACAGAAAAAAAGGGAAAAAGGCCTGACTTCATATATCTTACATTCTAATGAGGGGTCGGGGGTGGGGAGGGTGTGCCATAAGAAGACCCCCAAGTAATTGAAAATATAGAGTATGTGAGATGGGTAAGAAGTAATAAGGGAGAAAAATAGGGGCGCCTGGGTGGCTCAGTGGGTTAAAGCCGCTGCCTTTGGCTCTGGTCATGATCCCAGGGTCGTGGGATTGAGCCCCGCATCGGGCTCTCTGCTCTGAGGACAGCCTGCTTCCTCCTCTCTCTCTCTCTGCCTCTCTGCCTACTTGTGATCTCTGTCTATCAAATAAATAAATAAAATCTTTAAAAAAAAATAAGGGAGAAAAATAAAGCAGGAAAGGAGAAATGGGAGGCTGGCAGGGGATCAGATAGGTCATTTAAATGTAAATATTTGCCAGAGCAAATCTCCCTGAAAAGCAAGAGCTCAGCTATTGAAGGGGTTCTGAGGAGAGAGCAAGCCGGCCAGTGCTGGGCCTGCAGTGAAGGGTTAATGAGGTCTGGGTGGTTGTGTGTGAGTCAGAGCTGACAGGTCTTTCTGACGGTTGGGTTGGGGGTAGAACAGAAGGAGAAGAGGGAATCCAGGGTAACTCTTAACACTTTGACTTTAGGAACTGAGTGGGTAACTCGAGATGACTATTTGGAAATGTTAATTCTGACCTGTCAATTAGACCTTGAAGGAAAGAGGTCATGGATGAAGTTGGATATTAATGAAGAAAATAATGGAGATGAAGAGAGGGGAGTTAGAACTAGGGATATAAAATGGGGAGTTGCTGGCGTGCACATCAACTTTAAAACTGTGAGTTCTAGAATGAAATTACCCTGGAAGTGACCACCTAGGCAGAGAAGAAGGTCAAAACAAAATTGTACTACACTCCAGGTCAAGCAGAGTAGGAGCAGGAAACAAGTCCAAGCAGGAGCAATGAGTGTGGGAGCTGGAAAGCACTGGCATCATGAGAGGATCCAATATTGTTAAAATGTCCATGCCCCCCAAGGCAATCTACAGATTTAATGCATTCGCTACCCAAATACCAATAGTTCTCACAGAACTAGAACAAATAATAATAAAATTTGTATGGAACCAACAAAGACAAAGACCCTGAATAGCCAAAGCAATAACTTTGCCTATCCACAAAACCAGATCTCAAGGTTTACTACAAAGCTGTAGTCATCAAAACAGTCTGGCACTGGCACAAAACAGACTCAGAGATCAGTAGAGCAGGATAGAGAGCTCAGAAATAAACCCACACTTACATGGCCAATTAATCTTCAACGAAAGAGGCAAGAATATACAAATGGAGAAAGACAGTCTCTTCAACAAATGGTGCTGGGGAAGCTGGACAGCTACTTGGAAAAGAATGAAACCGGGCCACTTTCTTATACTATTTACAAAAACTCAAAATAGGGGTGCCTCGGTGGCTCAGTTGGTTGAATGACTGACTCTTGGTTTTGGCTCAGGTCATGATCTCAGGGTTGTGGGATCCAGCCCCATGTCGGGCTCTGCACCCAGCAGGGAGTCTGCTGGAGAGTAAATCTCTCTCCCTCTGCACCTCCCCTCTCTCACACACTTGGGCTCTCTCTCTCTCTAAATAAATAAATAAAAATAAATTTAAAATATATATAAAATAATAAAATAATATAAATAAATAAATAGAATTAAATAAATAAAACTAAAAAAGTTTTAATCATGAATTTTTTTTTTTTTATTCATTTGATAGACAGAGATCACAAGTAGGCAGAGAGGCAGAGAGAGACAGAGGAGAAAGCAGGCTGTCCGCAGAGCAGAGAGCCCGATGTGGGGCTCGATCCCACGACCCTGGGATCACGACCCGAGCCCAAGGCAGCGGCTTTAACCCACTGAGCCACCCAGGCGCCCCTTAATCATGAAATTTTTATGATTTAATGATATGCCAGTGGGAATGATCCAGTATCAAAATAAACAAACAAGCAAATAAATAAATAAAATATAAAAAAATAAATAAAATCTTTTAAAAAATTTAAAAATAAACTCAAAATGGATTAAAAACCTAAATGTAAGACCTGAAGCCCCGAAACTCCTGGAAGGAAATATAGAAATTACTGCCTGTATTTTCTATATTTGCCTATATTTTCATCAGCCATAGAAACATTTTTCTATACATGTCCTCTCAGCCAAGGGAAACAGAAGCAAAATTAAGCAACTGGGACAACACCAAAATAAAAAATTTTACACAGCAAAGGAAACCATCAACAAAATGACAAGGCAGTCTACTGAATGGGAAGAGATATTTGCAAATGATATATCTGATAAGGGGTTAATATCCAAAATATATAAAGAACTTATAGAACTCAATACCAAAAATACCCAAATAATCTGATTAAAAATGGGCAGAGGACCTAAAAAAGACATTTTTCCAAAGAGGGCATACAGTTGATCAGGAGACACATGAAAAGATGTTTAATAACACTAATCAGGGAAATAAGAACAGAGTTTCCTGACAAAATTTAAAATAGAATTACCATACGATCCCCTATAGGGTATTTACCCAGAAAATGTAAGAACACTTACTTACTTATTTTTAAAGATTTTATTTATTTATTTGACAGAGAGCACAAGCAAGGGGAGTGGTAGGCAGAGGGAGAAGGAGAGCAGGATCCCTGCTGAGCAGAGAGCCTGATGTGGGGCTTGATCCCAGAACCCTGGGATCATGACCTGAGCCAAAGGCAGATGCTTGTCTAAGCCACCCAGGTGCCCCAGAACTTAAAGGGATACACGTACCCCTATGTATATCACAGCATCATTTACAATAGCCAAATTATGGAAGCAGCCCAGGAATGCCTCGATAGATGAATGGATCGGGAAGATGTCAAAATACACAATGGAGTATTACTCAGCCATAATAAAAGAATGCAGTCTTGCCATTTGCAGCAACATGGATGGAGCTAGAGACTATAATGCTAAGTAAAATAAGTTTGAGAAAGACAAATACCATATGATTTCACTCATATGTGGAATTCAAAAACAAAACAAAGAAAAAGAGACAAACAAAAGTCCCAGACTCTTAAATATAGAGAACAAACTGGTGGATGCCAGAGAGGAGGTGGATGAGGGGTTGGGTGAAGTAGATTAAAAAAAAAGAAGAAGAAAAATCCATGATGTCATGAAAGCCTAAGGCAGAAATATTTATTTCAGGAAGGACGGATGGATATCAATATGCACAATGACTCTAAGAGGTTGAGTGATTGAGCAAAGCTGTGGGGGACCTTGATCAGCATTTTACTAGAAAGGCAGGGATGAAAACATTACTGGTTGAGGGGACAATGGGAGGTGAAAAAGTGGATATGGGGAAATACAGGCCACTCTTTTCAAGGAATTTTACTATTGTTTTTGCAATTTTTTATTATTATTTTTATTAACATATAATGTGTTATTTGCCCCAGGGGTACAGGTCAGTGAATCATCTGGCTTACACACTTCATAGCACTCACCATATCACATACCCTCCCCAATGTCCATAACCCAGCCCCCCTCTCCATGCCCCCCTCTCCCTGGCAGCCCTCAGTTTGTTTTGTGAGATTAAGAGTCTCTTATGGTTTGTTTCCCTCCCAATCCCATCTTGTTTCATTTTTTCCTTCCCTACCCCCCAAACCCCTACCCTTCCTCTCAAATTCCTCATATCAGGGAGATCATATGATATTTGTCTTTCTCTGATTGACTTATTTTGCTCAGCATAATACCATCTAGTTCCATCCACATCATTGCAAATGGCAAGATTTCATTTCTTTTGATGGCTGCATAGTGTTCCATTGTGTGTGTGTTGGTGTGTGTGTGTGTGTATATGTGTGTGTGTGTGTGTACACACATACCACATCTTCATTATCCATTCATCTGTTGATGGACATCTAGGCTCTTTCCATAGTTTGGCTATTCTGGATGTTGCTGCTATAAACATTCAGGTGCATGTGCCCCTTCGGATCACTACATTTGCATCTTTGGGGTAAATACCCAGTAGTGCGATTGCTGCGTCTCAGCTCTATTTTCAACTTTTTGAGGAACCTCTATGCTGTTTTCCAGAGTGGCTGCACCAGCTTGCATTCCCACCAGCAGTGCAGGAGGGTTTCAAGGAATTTTACTATTAAGGGGATAGACAGAGCTCCATCTGGAAGGAGGCTGGGGGAACTGTCAAAAAAAGTTTTAATTATGAAATTTTTAATGACTTAATGATATGCCAGTGGGAATGATCCAGTGTCAAAGGAAAGAATGATGTCTATGGGAGAGAGGTGAGGATAACAGCAAGGAAGATGGAACATGAAGCAGAAGTGAAGCTGTACATTGCTAATATTCAAATCTTTTAACTCCAGCCTCAAACTCTGAACCGTGGTTGCCATGCCCTCCAATCATCTGGCCCATGTCTATTTCTCTAGCCTCATTTTGTACAATCTGTGCTCATTCGTTGTGCTCCAGTCATACTGGCCTTTAAAAAAAAGTTTACTCCCTCTGCCAAATCTATCTACCTCAGGGCATTTGCACCTGCTTTTCACACCCTTACTCTGTGAATCCTTCCTATGAGAATTCTAGGGATTACTTATTCTCATAATTCTGGTCTTGGCTCACATGTCAGCTCTTCAAAGAGGGGTACCCCTGACTTCTCTAGCTAATGCTGCACCCCCATCTTGCCAGTCATCCTAAAATCTAGTATATCTCATTTTCCTGTCCTGCATAAGCACTCATATCAATCTTTGCTGGTAGCTGGGAAGGAGAAGAGTGCTTTGAATCACATGTGAGATTGAGGTTTTAAACTGGTTAGGACTGAGTCTTTAGGAACAGGGAAAAGGCTGTCTTAATAGCCAAAAGTGACCAGAGTTAGAGAACTGGATTAGTGGCACAACTAGTAGTAGTAACTGGACAAATGAAACCATTTCATACTTATAATCTAATACTACTCCATGAATTGCCTTCCAACTTTTATAAAAACTAAATTTCAACCTTAATAACAGTATTAATATTTAGTACACATTTAAGTTAATTTGTAAATTATGAATGTCAATTTTATAATTTTCATATTTTCATTCTCTGTGTGTATATACATATGCACATATCTACAAGTGCCACCTTTTAGTGACTGTAGGTTCTAGGCCAGACTTGCCAACAGAAACTTCCTGCCATAATGGCAATGTTCTTATCTGTGCTGTCCAGTATGATGGATACTAGCCACAAGTGACCACTGATCGCTAGAAATTTGGGTATGATGGCTGAGGAACTGAATTTTAAATTTTATTTACTTTTAATTAATTTAAATAACCACATATGACTCGTGGCTCCTGTATGAGACAAAACACTGGAGATGCTGGGCCTGCCTGGCTTCATAGAATAAAAGGTCTCCAGCGCAACAGGTTAAAGCTCTCCTTTAACTTAAAATTGTTTGATATTTTATTCAAAGTGAAGAGCTAAATTAAATGGCAAATCAAGATTAGATTTAAAAAAACAACTTTGTACATATGACCTGGGCTCTCTGCAGAGTCAGCTCAATAATGTAAATGCTGCACTATTTATAATATTCTATCCAGAATCAAGCAGATGAGTACTCAAAAAACAAAACAAAACAAAAGAAACCCCAATAAAACCAGACGCTGCCTTTCATTGCTAGTTTAATGCATGCCAGGCAGTGTGCCAAGCACTTCCAAATGACATTTAATTTTTATAACATTCTATTATTTTTACAGTTGTATGGATGAGGACTAGGGGACAGAGTTTTAAATTACATGTCTGAGCTTACTCAGCTATAAAGTGGCTGAGCTCAGATTCAGACCTCGCCTGACTCGGTATTTAAAGCTAATGTCTTTCTTTCTTTCCTTCTCTTCTTTCTTTCTTTCTTTCTTTCTTTCTTCGGTATTTAAAGCTAATGTCTTTCTTTCTTTCCTTCTCTTCTTTCTTCCTTCCTTCCTTCCTTTCTTTCTTTCTTTCTTTCAGCTAATGTCTTCCAACCATAATGTTATACTACCTCTTTAACATAAATATTGGAAGTTGTTTTTTGAATAGTTTACTTTAAAATATAGGATATATGTAATGTATTGAAAATTCATTTTGCCTGGAGAGGACCTAATGGGAAAGGATTTTAGAGCAGCTTAAAGAACAGCTAAGAGGTCTGTGTGGCTGCCCAGGGGGGAAGGACAAGCCAGGTACTTAAAGGTCTCAGGTTAAGAAAGTAATGGTTTCAAATATGAGCTCTCAGTGCAAAGTCCCAACATTCTCCATTGTTGTGCTTGTTTGAGATGGAGCCACTTCTCACCAGGACTTGCTGTATGGAGTGCTTTAGATAAGAAGTGGCAGAGGTGTTTCTTTAAACATGATTAGGGCTCTCTTAAACAACTAAAGAACTAGGTAAGTATACATTAAAAGTGATCTGGGGGCACCTGGGTGGCTCAGTCCGTTAAGCGTCTGTTTTCAGCTCAGGTCATGGTTCCAGGGTCCTGGGATTGAGCCCCTCATTGGGCTCCCTACTCAGGGGGGAGCCTCCTTCTCCCTCTCCCTCTGCCTGCCACTCCCCATGCTGTGCTCTCTCTCTGTCAAATAAATAAAATCTTTAAGAAGTGATCTGAAGGAAGGACAATGATCTTAATTATCAAAGATATAATAATCATTAAAAGAAATGAATTAAAATACTTTACTCCTACAGTCCAATAGAGACTTCCTCATATACCCTGATGACCTTCCAACATACTTCCTCAACTTCTGATCTCTCCCCTGAATTCCAGACTCCAGGAATTTTTAGTTCACATCTTCAATTAGAAGTTCAGCCGGCATCTGAAATAAACATATCCAGTACAGAAACCTGGACTTCTTGATCCTCTTCCTCCTGTCTTCCCATCTTGTTTGGCAAATAGCCTAGGAGTAATCTTTGATCCCTCCATCCCTCTTGTCTTAACCCCTCATCCAATCCAATACAAAGTGTTGTTAATTCTACCATATCTCAAATGCATCCACTTTTCTGCATTTCCACTGCTGTTTTTCTAGTCTGAACCACAATCACCTTTCCTTGGGGCTGGGGCAAAAATCTGGTCTCCCTGCTTCCTGTCTTAATTCCCCATACACTCCTAGAAAACTTTTGAAACTGTAAGCCAGACCATGTCAGTCTTCTGCTTACAATCTCCCAATGGCTATCCAGCACCTTTAGATACTAATCCAGCCCTTGCCATGTCCCACAAATCCCTAAAGGATCTGGCCTTGCCTACCCATCAACCTTTTTCCTCCTACTCTCCTCACTCACAGTATTTGAGACATACTAACTTTTCTTCCTATCTGAAACACATCAAGTTTAAGGACTTTTATTTTTTTTTAATATTTTATTTATTTATTTGACAGAGATCACGAGTAGGCAGAGAGGCAGGCAGAGAGAGGGTGGGGGGAAGCAGGCTCCCTGCTGCACAAAGAGCCCGATGCGGGGTTCGATCCCGGGACCCCGGGATCATGACCTGAGCCAAAGGCAGAGGCTTTAACCCACTGAGCCACCCAGGCACCCCAAGTTTAAGGACTTTTATACCTGTTGTTTTTACTCTACTTGGGATGCTCTGCTCCTAAATTTTTGCATGACTAGCTCTTTCCTGTAACTCAGCTCAAATATACCCTACCCAAGAAGCTGCTGGGGCAGAACTATCTAAAATAGCTACCTCCATTCTGGGTCACTCTCTTAGCCCATTACACTATTTTATTTTCCTTGTAGCCCTTACCACTTTCTGAATTATGTTGATTATTTACTCTCTTACCTTGTTTATTTCTCCCATTTAAATATAAGCCCCATGAGTATAGAGACCTTATTGTGATTTTATTTTTTTTCACCTCTGTGTCCGCAGCATCTACTATTCTAGGCAGGTAATGGAAGCTCAGTAAATAAATATTTGTTGAATGAATGAAAATGTGGATATATACTGGCAGCTTCTGGCCCGTCTATCCCTGAGGTTAGGCTTAGCATAAAAAGCACCTGGATTCTAGATGAGAAATTCCTGCTAGTTCTTCCCTTCCTGCTGATGGCTCCAAACTTTTTCCCACTTCAGTCTTCCCTTTCCCACTTGGCTTTATATCTTTGGCATGCTCTCTGTCTGGCCCTGTGTTTGGATTCTGAAAATAGGTTTTGGACTGTCTTCTATGGTCCTGACTGGGACACCTGGTATGATTGTCCCTTGGTGGCTAGTGGTTTCTTTCTCTGGTGCTGTTATGCCTGGAGTCACGAGAATTCCCCAAAGAGGCCACCAGAGACGTGAGTCAAAGCCAAGCGGCAAGGGTCGTTTATTGCAGGTTCGAACCCGGTCCTCTGCGCACTCGCAAGCGGTGACGCTGAGAGGCCCCGAGGTGAGTAAATGCAAGGTTTTTATAGGCATGTACAAACAAGGTAGAGTGGGACTGATCGGTTGACATTTGAAAAGGGTATTTGGCATAACCTGATTGGTCTCAGGGAGCGCGCGCTTTAGCAAGCAGGGAGTAGAGAAGCAGAACTGGCGGTTAACAACGGGGGATTGGCTACTTTGTCCAGGGGATATTTTTGAAAGTTGTTTGTACCAGGGCGGGAAAGTTGAAGTTGCTGTTGCTCTACTGATTACCAGGGTGGGAGTTGTAGTTGCTGTTGCTCTGCTGATTACCAGGGTGGGCCAGGGAGGTTAAAGTTGCAGGGAGCGGCCAGAGCAGTTTGGGCCTTGATAAGCAGACTGGACACTCACAGTTTAATGTAAACAACAGAATGGCTACTGCCTTAAAATGAAGTTACTTTGGCCCTTCAGTGCAAGCACACCAGAATCATGGCAAGACAACCCCTTAACAACCTGCCCAGCCCCCTACCCATCCACACAGTACAGTGACCCTCTGCTTCTGTTCTGAAGGTCTACCCCAGCCCAGCCCAAGGAGGTAGAAGAGGGCTGTCCTAGGGAGTATGAATGTGGCCGTGAGATCTCAAAGGGGCATTCAGCTGGCCACTGAAGTGCTTTGTCCCAACTCTGGAATTTGTACACAACTGGATGCCACGATAAGTTTTACTTTTAAACTTTGTCCACTTAATTTTTAAAGTTTGTCTCTGGGAAGCTGGCACAGAGCGGCTCTTGTGTCTGAAAGAGGCAACATTTATCTTTTGACTGTAAGGGCCTACTTAGCCAGAGGGAGCCATTTTGTTGTTTATGCAGTAAACTTAGATTGACCCTGCCCCTCCCAGAGGAATTTACTAAAAAACAAGTCCAGGAAACCAGTCCCAGGTAGCAAAGCCCAGATACAAGGGCGGGTCAAGCCAGGTGGAGACATCCAATCAGTGGGGCGCGCATACATCTACTAGAGTAAGTTGAAATCTCATTGGCCACCCATGTGTGACTCAGCATGACTGTGCAGTTTTCGCTGTGTTGCAATCTCATTGGCTACCTGTGTGGCTCAACCACGTGGCTTTTCCTCTATAAAAGTTAGTCTTTGAGGCTGAGAGAGGTCGCCTCTTTGTAAGAGTGGCCCTGGCCCTGACCAGTCGGTTTGATTCTAGATGCTTGGCGCGAAATAAAGCTTTGCTTGACTTTTGCTTGGTATCAGTCTCACTCCTTTGATTATGGACTTTTCATTGACAATTCTGACTTTTAACCAGGAAGGAGCAGTCATTCATTGTTCTTGGGGGACAGTCCACAGTGGGGTCCACTGGCTTCCAGGCCACCCTGTGTACACATACAGTGCACCGCTTTGTCGTCCTCCTTTCAGGCACCTTCCTGAAACCTCCCTCCCTTCCTACAGATGTTGGAGGTGGGGCACTTATTAATTTCATTTTTTACTTCACATAATAGGAATCAACATTTGCAAATATTAACATGCTAAGCAGTCGATTAGCTCCACAGCCCTAAGATCTGGATGCCATTCGTTTTCACGGATAAGAAACGGATTCACAGCGTGGACAGGGGCGCGGCCCCCCACCCCCGCAAGGGCTGGTGGGCGGGCCGGGCCGAGCGCGCTTGCGCAGGTGTCTGCCCCGGGAGGTCTGTGTCCCCGGCCTTGGCCTTTATAAAAGCCGCACCCCAGCGGGAAAACGAAACTACGGAGACACCCTGCTCCCGGATTAGGCGGAGGCCAGATCCAGGAAACAAGCTTCTGCAAGATCCGGGGGTAGAGATTTGCGGAGCTGGGGGTGGTTCGATGTTGGGAATTGCAGCGCGGCCTCCGGACCTTGGTCTGGGGTCTCACCTGCCTCGCCGAGTCTGCGTGCCACTCCAGTAACTTTTTTTTTTTTTTTTTTTTTTGATAAAATGACAGGAGAGGGGCATCTGGGTGGCTCAGTCGGTGGAGCGTCTGCCTTTCGCTCAGGCTCCTTGAATGGAGCCCCACCCAGGGCACCCTGCTCAGCGGGGAGTCTGTTTCTCCCTCTGCCCCTCCCCCTTCTCCGCGCGGGTGCGCTCTCAAATAAATAAACAAAATCTTCAAAAAAAAAAAAAACACAACAGGAGATTGTTTCCTGTTATTTTTGTCGTAAGGGTGGCCGTGATGCTCTGCGTCTCAGCATCCTAAGCGGAGAGACGTCCCTGCTTCCTGTCTTGATTCAACAGACAAGCTATGCACCTGTGCATAGCTGAGCACCTGTGCCATTATTCCCATTGGGTAAAGTTAGAGAAACTTTGGAGTCAAAATGAATATATATTTAAAAAATTGGATAGCTGTTGCCGAATGGCTTTGCAGAGAGATTTCCACACCCCCACCCAGAGTTGTGAACAGTGCTTGTCTTCTGTGCTCTTGGAAACTGTGCTTGCTTAATAGACTTCTAATAGGGGTGGAATTGGGAATCTAAGCAGAAAGTGCCAAATATCCATACACTAAAATTTTTGTCCCTTTCGACTTCAATCATTTGTTCATTGATTCAACAAATTATATTGAACTTCTAAGGGCCAGACATTGTGCCAGACAAGGTCAATAAAGCAAAGAAAACAGACAAGGGACCTACCTTCATGGAGTTAATTTCTGGAGGGAGTAGATAATACACAAAAAAGCATCGTGTGTCAGATAGTGCCATGGAGCAGGTTACAGTGCAGGGTATTTCCATCCTAAATATGTGGGGGAGGAGAGGTTTCACTGAGTGACATTTGAGTAAAGAGCTGAAGCAGATGCAGGAGTGAGCACTGTGGTTATGGGGCCAGAGTAGGAAGTTCAGGCAGGGAAAGTTCAAAGCACTGTGGTTGTGGGGCAGGGAAGAAAGTTCAAACCCTGGGAGGTGGGAGCGTACTTGCCATCCATGGATGGTGTGGTTGGAGTGGCAAGAGCAGGGAAAAAGTCATAAGAAATGAGGTCAGAGAGTACTGTCATGGGCCTGTTTAACTGAAGCAGGAAGCCATGTTTTATTTATTTATTCATTTTTTGTAAATATTTTATTTATTTGAGAGATAGTGAGTGAGAGAGAGAGCAAGAGCAGGGGGAGAGAGAGGAAGAAGACTGCACACTGAGCAGAGAGCCTGACACGGGGCTCTATCTCGGGATCCCAGGATCCTGGGATCATGAACTGAGCAGACGCTTAACCCACTGAGCCACCCAGGTGACCCAGGAAACCACATTTTAGAAAAGGTACTGAATTGCTTGTTGTGGGCGAAAAATAAACCCACAGTTTCCTGTTTACCAGGGATGTACAAAAATATAGTAGCACTCCTGTGCTTGAAAAAATTTTCAGTGTGTTGATTGCTTTCTGGCTCATTCCTACTTCTTCTTCTTCTTTTTTTTAAAGATTTTATTTATTTATTTGACAGACAGAGATCACAAGTAGGCAGAGGCAGGCAGAGAGAGAGAGAGGAGGAAGCAGAGAGCCTGATGCGGGGCTCGATCCCAGGGACTGATCCCAGGGGCTCCCAGGGGCTCCCAGGGGCTCCCAGGGGCTGATCCCAGGGGCTCGATCCCAGGGGCTGATGCTGAGTAGAGAGCCTGATGCGGGGCTCGATCCCAGGACCCTGAGACCATGACCTGAGCTGAAAGCAGAGGCTTTAACCCACTGAGCCACCCAGGCACCCCTCATTCCTACTTCTTTCCCTTCTTTTCTTTTAACTGTATCTGGGCTGAGAGACTGTCTTTGCTTATTAAGGTTTAGATGGATAGCAACTAAGTAATCAGAGGTAAACATGAAGAGAAAAAGAAATCCTGTTTTTCTACTTACATTGTTTAGGAATTCAAATTCAGAAACATAAAAGCCATCTGTAAAAATTTCAAAGGAAGGTACATTTTCAGGATATAGAAGAAACATGCCTGGCTGTTGCGTGCATGTTGAACATACCAAAATTACTAGATGAAATTTGAATATAGATCTCTTTTCATAGACTATTGGATTGGGTGTGTTCTTGGGAAAATCAGTAGTTCTCTGTCTTTTGACTTTATTCTGATCAGCATGTAAAACACAACAGTGACAAAGGGAAATAGAAAACGAAGCATGGCAGTTGATCTAAAATCTCCTTGGGAAACCAAACTTAAGTAATAACTCTTCTAAGAAATAGGTGTAGGAGAGGGTTTCTCAATGTTGGAGCTACTGCCATTTGGGCTGGGTAATTCTGTGTTGTGGGAAGCTGCCCAGCATCCTGAGCTATGGAAGCAGCATTCTTCTACGTGCCCACTAGATGCTAGTAGCACCCTGCAGTTGCAACAATCAAAATCGCAAGTTGCCAAAAGCAATGCCCCTGCCCCTCAAGGCAACTTTCTCTTCTCCCCTCACACCTCCCTCCTTGAGAATC
Organism: Taxidea taxus jeffersonii; assembly: GCA_003697995.1. NCBI lineage: Eukaryota > Metazoa > Chordata > Mammalia > Carnivora > Mustelidae > Taxidea > Taxidea taxus. Next base: position 19,832 of record RCUC01144684.1, on the reverse strand, counting down.
AGTCCCATAAATAATACCCTCATGTGTTTGTTTGACTTCATTTGAGTTCATCCTGGCAACACAGCCTGAGAGAGAGAGCGAGCTCGATTTCAGGTAGGAGAGGAAGAGCTGACCACAGATGAAGAGCCATTGGGGACGGCCCTGGAGTTCAAAAAGAGGCCTGGGTGAAAGGGTGGACACCAAGGGAATGTCAGAGAAGGCCTGTTCCCTTCCACATGAGACTCCGGAGTGGAGGTGGCTATTAGCACATTTGCTGTGGCTGGGGACAAGCCGCAGAGATGTGGATACAGACTAAGGGTGGGGAATTCAAGCGGGGGCAGGCTACGGGGTGGGGTCCCCATTCCCAATGCAGTTCCCGCACCAGCAGTGTCAGGAGAATGGAGACATTAGTGGCCAGGGATGGTCCCCAAGGAACTGAAGCTTGCCGTGGTGTGTAGACAGCAGTAGCAAAGATCTGGCCTGGGGCACCTTCACAGTAGTGAGTGGCAGGAGCTGTGGCCTGATTTAGGGGATGAGAGAGATATTCCCTAGGCACTTGGAGAAACATTGGAAGCTCTAAATGAGCACACCAGCTAAGGTTCTGCCAGTCATTTCCATGGGAGTAGCCAGCTCCTAGAAGTCAGCTGTCAATTGAAAGAGACTTCTTGGTAATGCCTGGAGATGGTCATGTGTAATTTTGGCAATAGCGTTTTCAATACCAAAAAAGCATCCGTTTTTCTGGATTTGCTGCTTGTTGTTTTTCTCCGCAAACATCCAGGCTATTCCACGTGTTAGAGCTACTGAGCCCCGAGGGTGCAGAGACCTCCTTCAGAGTAAGGAGGCAGGGGATAGAGAGATGTTGTTAGGTTATAAGACACTCTAATAACTGTGGTCTCTGCAGACTTTCAAACACTTCACACAAACACATCCCATAATCCAAACACTTATTTTGCATGAATGAGCTCTGTTTTCGGGCAGCAAACAATGGATAGCAATACCTGGGAAGGGTTGCCTAGTCGAGAATCAGCCAATTATCCAACAATTCTTTACACTGAGTATTTCTCAGTCTGGGAGAGTTGGCAGTGGTCAAACTCATTTTTAGCACCACCTGGCCTCCTCCTCCAAACATATAAGCACTATAAGATGCCATTTTTTTTTTTCTCTTTTAAATCTCTGGTTTTAGTTACAAGTAAGTGGGGAAGATTGAATCTCTATAACCCTGATGCCTGCCCTTTGATGATAAAAATTCTGTCCCTTCAATTCCTATAGAATTCTGGTAGAAATCCAAAGGCCTGTGCAGTCTGTTTGTGAATTCCTTGAGGACTTGCATTCTTGTGGATTAGGGTCCCCACCAAGAAATGCAGGCAGCCTCTCATAGTTGAAAAAGGTACAAGAGGGCTTGTCCCCAAGAACCTCAGGAGGCAGCATGGCCGTGCCAACACTTTGATTTCAGTCCAACGAAACCCTATTCAGATTTCTGACCTTCAGGACTGTAAGATAATACATTTCTGTGATTTTAAGCCACCAAGTTTTATTTACTTTTTACAGCCACAGTAGAAGATTAATATATCCTCCTCCCAAAATAAATACAATAATGAAAAAAATCATGTGGTTCCCTTATTTTTTTCTTCTTAAAAATACTGCTCGGTGTGCAACCCCTTTCATTAAATGTCATAATCAAAGGTGATTGTTACTGGTGGTCTCTCAAATCATTTAGTATCCTTTTCCTATTTCTTGATCAAGACCAGAAAATGACTGAATAAATAGTGCTTCAAAAAGCATAAAACAAGAGAAGCTACTTGGAACAATTTGGCAATAAATTAACCTCATGGGGAAAATTGACCTTGACTTGACTGTGCACTTGTTTTACTGTTTCTCTATCTAGATTGTGAACTTCAGGAGGTTTGGGAAAATGTCTGCTTTCTTCACTGAAGGACAGCAGCATATGCCATCCTAAAATAGGCCCCGTCGGCAAATGGATTATTGTTTCTATTTTTAAAGATTTTATTTATTTAATTGAGAGAGTGAGAGAGGGAATGGGCACGCATATGAACAGGAGAAGAGGCAGAAGGAGAGGGAGAAGCAGGCTCCCCGCTGAGCAGGGAGCCTGATGTGGGTCCAATCCCAGGACCCTGAGACCATGACCTGAGCCAAAGGCAAATGCGTAAGGGACTGAGCCACCGAGGCACTTGGCATGTGGGTTATTTTCAACTGAAGGCAGTTGAGAAGAAGCTGATATAAGGAAAACTTTCTGCAATCCCCTATCTGCCTAAAAGCAGTATATACCTTTGTAAAGGTGTCCCCTTAACCCTCTCTACCACTCTACCCGGAGAGAGAGAAGTTGATTGCCTGAGACAATTCTAGGCCCTTATCAGCGCAGAGTCACTACCAGAGAAATCTACATGACAGACCTTATTAACTAGCTATTATTTTCCATTAATTTCCCCCATATATTTACCTTCCTACAGTTTGCCACACTAGAAACTCAAGGTTCTTTTCCTTTTTCTTATCCCTTCTCCAAGTGTAATGTTCGTTTGTTAGAATGCTCTGGAAGTCCAGGGTTTTGTTGTTGTTGTTGTTTTTTAAGATTTTATTTATTTATTTGACAGAGAGAGAGATCACAAGTAGGCAGAGAGGCAGGCAGAGAGAGAGGGGGAAGCAGGCTCCCTGGTGAGCAGAGAGCCCAATGAGGGAGGGGGGCTTGATCCCAGGACCCTAAGGTCATTACCTGAGCCGCAGGCAGAGGCTGAACCCACTGAGCCACCCAGGTGCCCTGGAAGTCCAGGTTCTAACCACCCTTTGAGTTACTCATTGCTGGGCGCTCCCTATGTGAGAGGCATGTGTTGATAAATCTGTTTTTCTCTTGTTCATCTGTCCTTACCAGTCTCACTATGGGGTCCTGGCCAGTGAACCTAAGATGGGTAGAGTAAAAAGATTTTTTCCTCCCCCACATCACCATATTCGGTATCTAACACTGAAAACTATTTGTTGATAAAAATGAATGAATTAAACATTTTATTTTATGTAAATCTACTGCTTTATTTGCTACAAATCTACTCAAAAAATTCCTTTTCTACTAGATAACATTCACAGAGAAATGGTTCCTCTCACTTTCACATACAGAAATGTGTGTATATCTGTCTCACTCTTCACTACTGACTACAAACAATATTTTATCAGGTTTGAGTATAAATGTTAAAAACTTATATCGCTATAGCAGATTACTTAATTACCTAATATGTTTCTGAAAGTAGCAAGCAGAAAAAATGACTAGAGTTAACATGTTTACCTAAAAGTCAAACAGAATGTGAATGAGGTTCACATTTCCATGGCTAGAGATTCTGTCTTAGGGTTCCCAAAGTCAGCAGCCAGCCGCAGGGCCCGCTCATAGTATTCCAGGGCCTTATTTATCTCTCCTTTGACTTTATAGATGAACCCAAGAATGCTCAAGCTTTCTACATCTGATGCATTTCTACGAAGTTTCCTTAAAGCCAATTTCTCCAAAGAATTGATACTTTTATCCCTTAACAGTGATGCCTTTTCTATTTTTACTGCTTTCAGATAATGGATAATTGCATTGATCTCACATTTCTTTTGAAATTCCTGAAATTGACCATAGTGAAAATGGATCTCTTGCAGTTTTTCTTCTTCGAGTGATTTCAAGCAGAGCACTTTTTGGTACGTGTCTTCCGCTCTCCCGTAGTCGCCAGCTTCTATGTACATGCCTGCCAGGTGTATGTAAGCAACTTCAAACGTGGGCTTTCGTTCCAGAGCAAACTGAAAATGAGATATGGCTAATCTTACCATTCTGTCAACATTTTCTCTGTCCTGTCCCCTGGGCTGCCAGTTGGCAGCTCTCTTGATTTCGATCATTTGTGCCCTGTAGCAAAACCCTATCTGGTGATGCAGGAAGGCAGAGGATGGGGTGGCCCGCAGGGCCATTTTTAAGAACCAAAGAGCTTTATCCAGACAGCCTTTTCTTCGGTAAAACTTGGCGGCATACCGGAAGACGTAGGTCTGGGAGGACGTGTTGCTTAGTGCTTCTTCGAGGTACTTTTCTCCTTCAGCTTCTTGGCCTACGTCCTGGAGCTTCAGGGCAAGGAGAGCCTTAACATACGCATCTTCTGGATTTAGCCTGATGGCCTCTCTCAGGGGCTGCAGACAAAACGCCTCGCTAACCTGTGTTGTTTTGTTAAAGCCGTCCAGGCGGTAGGTGGAGATCGCATACCCAGTGCTGAACTCAGGGCTTTCCGGGTCCACTGCCAGAGCCTTCTCAAAGCAGGCCTTGGCCCGTGCATAGTTATTCTTTCCTCCGCATTTCAGCAAGGCCCATCCCTCCTCGCAGTCCATCTGGGGACACTCCACGCTGTAGCGGGAGGAAGCCCCCAGCTTCTTGCAGGTGTCCTCCACCTTGTCCAGGTAAGCCTGGGCTTCTTCCGGCCTGCCCAGGTGATGATGCAGCCAGGCGTAGTTGCCCCATGTGACCAGACGTCTCGCCGCTGACTGGGCCGCGTGTTCCTGCTGGATTAAGTCTTCAGCTTCCCGCAGGCTCCCCAGGGCTTCCTGGTTCTGGCCCTTGAGGTGTTTCACGTAGGCCAGCAGGTTGTGGATCCCCACGTTGTATCTGGTGTCCAGGAAATCAATCTCATCCAAGATCCTGTTTTCTAAATCAGGCAGTTCTGTGTCTTCCACTAGCAGCTCCCATGTGAAGTGACATCTCAGCTGGTCCAGCTTAGCTTTGAGCTCATCCGCATCCTTCCTGTAAAGAGAAAAACAGATTTTCTTTGTTGAATGAGAATCAATCACAAAAAGCCAAATAAAACACCTGCTTTATAGAACTTAGCCTTGGAAAGGACATGCCTGCTCTGATTTTCCTTCGAGTCCTTGTATTTGTAAGAATTGCACAGACTATGAATGCAGTCTGTCTGGTCCCATACACTGGCTTTGCCACTTTCCACCAGGTAAGCTCTCTGTGCTTCAGAGTCTTGTTTGTAAGTTGGGGATGGTGATAGACTCACCACACCTGGTCTGGAGATGGGTGAAAATAAATATGCCTGTTTCTTAGAGCGTATATATTATGTGTTATAATAAGAGTGTCCTGTGTTCCTACATCTATAATCAGGACAGAAACCAGTTAGAAAGGCAGAGCCTTACGAAACATTATTCAACTCAGGACTTTAGTCTATAGATTTTGCAACAAACGAAGACCACCTAGAAGGGATGATATTTGTTCAACCAAGTCTTTTCCCTCACTTATTACTTTGAAATAATTATAGATTGGCTGATATTTGCAAAGAGAGTACAGAGATCTGGCATGTCCTTCCCCCAGTTTCTTCCAGAAATTGCACCTTACTGAATGATCATACCAGAGCAAAGATGACTGACATCTGTCAGTTCTGTGTCATTTCACCGCATGAGTAAATCCATGGAACCAGCACCTCAGTCAAGATGCAGAAATACTTTATCCTCACAAATGCCTCTCTCATACTGTTCAGAATCACACCTGTTCCCCTCCCTTCTCCTCACCAAACATCCCTAGCCTCTGGTCACTTATTTTCTTCTCTATAATTTGGTCAGTTCAAGAATATCATATCATGGAATGATACAGTAAGTAACATTTTGAGATTGCCTTTTTTTTTCACTCATCATAATGCCCTGACATCCATCCATTGTTCAGTTTATCTGTGGTTCATTCCTTTTTATTGGGGAATGATATCCCACGGCATGGGCATGCCACAGTTGGTTTATCTATGCATCTATTCTAGGATGTTTCCTAGAATTTTCAATTTGGGGCCTATTACAGGTCAAGGTGCTATGAAGAGTTGTGCACAGACTTTTATGTGGACATTCATTTTCACTTCCATGGGATAGATGCCCAGGAGTGGCATATAGGTTATATGGTTAGTATGTGCTTATGTTTTTAAGTAACTGCCCAACTATTTCTCACAGAGACCAAATCATTTTCCATTCCAAATAGAATGTATGAAGGATTCAGTTCTCTGCATTCTTACCAGCATTTGGAATTTTCATTTAAAAATGTTTTTTCTTAGCTCTCTTAATAGGATATCTCATTGTGGCCTTAATTTCCCTTCCCTAAGGGCTAGTGGTGTTGAAAGTCTTTTCCTGAGCTCCTTCACCACCCACACATCCTCCTTGGCAAAATATTCCTTCATATCTTCTGCCTGTTTTCTATTTGGATTGTTTGTTTTTTCATTGTCAGGTTTCAAGAATTCTTTATAGATTTTAGAGATGAGTCCTTTGTGAGGTGTGTGGTTTTCAAATATTTTCTCTTGGGGTGTAACCTGTCTTTTTATCCTCTAATGAGGTCTTTTGAAGAGCAAAAGTTTTTAATTTTTTTCTTAAGATTTTATTTATTTGACAGAGATACAGTGAAACAGGGAACACAAGCAGTGGGGGAGAGGGAGAAGCAGGCTTCCCACTGAGCAGGGAGCCCGATGCAGGGCTTGTTCCCAGAACCCCAGGATCATGACCTGAGCTGAAGGCAGATGCTTAACGACTAAGCCACCCAGGCACCCAAGTTTTTACTTTTAATGAACTATAGTTTATTGATTTTTTGGTCTCTCATGGATCATGCTCTTGGTATCATGTCTAGGAACTCCGTAGCAAGCACTGGGTCCTGAAGATTCTCTCCTATGATTTCTTTTTCTTTTAATTAATTAATTAATTCTAAAAATATATTATTTATTTGTCAGAGAGAGAGAGCACAAGCAGGGGGAATGGCAGGCAGAGGGAGAAGCAGACTCCCAGCTGAGCAAGGAGCCCTATGTGTGACTGAATCCTAGGACGCTGGGATCATGACCCGAGCTGAAGGCAGATGCCTACCAATGGAACCACCTAGGCATCCCTTTAATTTATTTTTTTTTATTTTAAATATTTTTATTTATTTCAGAGGTAGCAAGAGAGAATGAGCAAGCATGAGTTGGGGGAATGGCAGAGGTAGAGGGAGCAGCAGACTCCCCGCTGAGCAGGGAGCCCAACATGGGGCTCCATCCCAAGACCCTGAGATCATGACTTGACCGAAGATAGACATGTAACTGACTGAGCCACCCAGGTGCCCCGCCTGTGATTTCTTCTACACATTTTATAGGTTCACTTTTTTCATTGTATCTATGATCCATTTTGAGTTAACTTTTGCATAATGTATGAAGGTTAATTTGCTGGCTCATTTTCTGCCTATGGGTATCTGGTTGTTCCATCACAGTTTGTTGAAAAGACTGTTCTTTCTTCATTGAGTTGCTTTTGTACCTTTGTGAAAAATCAGTTGGCAATAATTATATGGGATTATTTCTGGGTTCCTTATTCTGTTTCCCCGAGCTATGTATTTATCCCTACACTGATACCATATAATTTCACTTACTGTAGTCTTAAAATTGTGTAGGGTGATTCCTCTCACTTTATTCTTCTTAAAAATTACAATTCTAGTTCCTTTGCCTTTCCATATAAATTTTAGATTAATATTGTCTATATTTGTAAAGTATCTTGCTGGAGGTTTTTCAATATTTCTTTTTTAAAAGACTATTTATTTAGGGGAGAGAGAGAGCGATCATGTGTGCGTGCAACAGAGCATCTGCGGGGGCGGAGGGGCAAAGGGAGAGGGACAAGCAGACTTGCTGCTGAGCAAGGAGCCTGACTGCAGCTTGATCCCAGGACCACAGGATCACGACCTGAGCTGAAGGCAGACGCTTAACCAACTGAGCCACCCAGGCACCCCATTGCTGGAATTTTGATAGGAATTTTAGATCAATTAAGGGAGAATCAACAGTTTTGGTATGTTGAGTCTTCTAATCCATGAACATGCTGTATTTCTGTTTGTTTAGACCTTCTTTGATTCCTTTCATAAGCATTTTGTATTTTTAGGCATTCAAATCCTATATATTTTATGTTATATTTATAATTCAATATTTATTTGAAGCAACCTAAAATTTCTATTCTATTTTAACTTCAATTTCCACATGTTCATTGCTGGTATACCTAAATACAATTGGGTTTTGTACATCAGTCTTACATTCTGCTACCCTGATGGGCTCAGTCATTAGTTCTAGGAGTTGATTTATAGATGGGATTTTCTAGGTAGACCATAATGGCATCTGTAAACAGTGACAGTTTTATTTTTCCTTTCTGAGGTATATGCCTTTTACTTCCTCTTTTTTGCTTATTGGAGAAGAACTTCCTTTATGTATCCCTTTAGGGTAAATCTTCTGGTGGCATCTTTTAGTTTTCCTTCATCTGAGAATGTTTTTTGTTTTTAAAGATTTTATTTTTAAGTAATCTCTTCACCCAACAGAGATTTGGGGGATTCAAACTCACAGCCCTGAGATCAAGAGTTGCACACTCCGCTGACTAAGGCAGCCAGGCACCCCTCATCAGAGAATGTCTTGATTTCATCTTCATCTAGAAGGATATTTTTGTTGGATTTGGAGTCTGGACTGGAAGTTCTTTTCCTTCAGCACTGGAAAAATGGTTTGCCTCTTTTTTCTAGACTCCATGGTTTCTAATGAGAAATTAGCTGGCATGAGAATTATGGGCTTTTCCCCCCTTAAAGGTAAGGCATCATTTCTGTCCACTACTTTGTCTTTAGTTTTCAAAATTTTCACTGCATTGTGTCTTGGATTTCTTTGGGTTCATCCTTTTTGGTATTCGTACAGCTACTTAAAGTTAGTATGAGATTGGATAATTTCTATCATTCTATCTTCAAGTTTATGAGTTCTTTCCCCGTGTTCTCTGTTTGGTCAGTAGGTAAGGCAATTTCTTTTGTTAGGTGAGGGGAAGGACACGTTCTCTGTAGGATACGCATGGACTTCCAGAATAGAGAGGTCCAACCAAGGTTTCAAATGGTAGAGTTGGATTGAGGGATGTGGGGATGCAGTGATCTGACTCATGATACTGAACTGATCCTGCCGGTGTTTGGACAAGACAGCCAAGAGCATCTCGCACAGGCAAGATGCCTGCCCAACAGGCCTTCAGCATCAGGGAAAGAGAATTGAGAAGAAGGTGCTCAACAAGTCCAAGTCTGAAATGGTGGCCTTTTACTTGGTAAAAATGTGGGCCCATCCATGTTAGCTCCCTTGACATCTGGTATCTCCACCTTGCTCCTGCCACTTCAAAAGTGTGACAGAACTCACCAGTGAAGCCATCTGGTCCTGAAGTTTTCTTTGTTGGCAGAGTCTTTACATTTTATGAAGGCACATACCTCTTGTCACCTACATGATCATCTCATATTTTGGGTCTGAGAGTGGGGCGACGTGACTTCCAGCTTTCCCTCTCCACCCTCCCATCACATCGTCTCAGCAGAGGTATGTGAGGAGGACCTCCACCCAAGGCCTCAGATAAAGAGACCACAGAATGAGGGGTCCTGGCTTAGGAAATGCAAACACATGAAGAGATGATGATCCAGAGAGGCCCTGCGTTTCAGACTGCAGCTCCTTTCAGAGACTGCACTTCGCTGGCTGTGCAATGTCTCAGGTAAGGGAGGCAGCCGTCTCTCACGAGGCCTGTCAGGGAAAGCCTTTGTCCAGCAGGACGCATATGGAGATTTAACCAGGAGTTGGAAGACTCATAAAAAAAAAGACTAACACCAATTCTCCTAAAACGCTCCCAAAAAAATGAAAGAGGAAAAACACTGCACTTCCAAATTCATAAATTCTATGAGGCCAATATGACAGAGATACCAAGGTCAAATAAGACAAAAACAAAAAACTAAACTACAGACCAATTTTCATTGTGAATATTAATGCCAAACCCTCAACAAAATACTAGCATACAGAACTAACAGGTTGTGAAAAGGATTATACACCACGGCCAAGTAGGATTTTTTTCCTGGAATTCAAGAATAATTCAATGTAGGAAAATCAATCATTTTAATATGCCACATTAACAGAATGGAGGAAAAAACCCATATGATCATCTGAATTGATGTAGAAAAAGCATTTGACAGGATCACAACACCCTTTAATGATAAAACACTCAACAAACTAGAATAAAAGGAAACTTCTTCACATCCAGGACTCCTGGGTGGCTCAGTGGATTAAGCCTCTGCCTTCAGCTCAGGTCATGATCTCAGGGTCCTGGGATCGAGTTCCGCATCAGGCTTTCTGCTTAGAAGGGAGCCTGCTTCCCTATCTCTCTCTCTGTCTGCCTCTCTGCCTACTTGTGATCTCTCTCTGTCAAATAAATAAATAAAATCTAAAAAAAAAAAAAAAACAAAAGAAATTCCATAGCTAACATCACCCTCAATGGTGAGAGACTGAAAGCTTCTCCATTAAAATTAGGAACAAGGCAAGGGTGCTCACTTTTGCCACTTCTCTTCAATGTAGTTCTGGAAGTCCTAGCCAGAGCAGTCAATCAAGAGAAGAAATAAAATACATTCTAAGTTGGAAAAGAAAAAGTAAAATGATCTCTGTTTACAAATAACATGATTTTGTACATAGAACGTCCTAATGATTTCACACAAAACCTGTTAGGACTAAGAAATGATTTCAGCAGAATTGCAGCATATAAAATCAACATGTAAAAATCAGTTGTGTTTCTGTGCATTAACAATAAACAGCCCAGGAAGCAAATTAAGAAAACAATTTTTTTTTATAATAGCATCAAAAAGAATAAAATACTTAGGTGTAAAGTCAACCAAGGAGGTGGAAGGCTTGTACACTGGAAACTACAGAACACTGCTGAAAGAAGGTAAGGAAGACACAAATAAAGTAAGAAGCATCCTGTGTCCATGGCTGGGAAGCTTTAATACTGCTCGGATGTCAGTACTACCCAAAGCAATCCACAGACTCAGGCAATCCATGTCAAAATCCTAATGGCGTTTTGTGTTTTTTTTGTTGTTGTTGTTGTAGTTGTTTGTTTTTGTTTTTTGCAGAAATAGAAAAATCCATCTGAAAATTCAGATGGAATATCAGGGATCACAAAGCACCAAAATGATCTTGAAAAAGAACAAAGTTGGAGGTCTCATACAAAACTTACAGCAAAGCTACAATAATCAAAACAGGAGGATATGGGCATAAAGACCGACATATTGATCAGTGGAACAGAATAGAGAGCCCAGAAATAAACACTTGGGTATAATGTTAGCATTTGTCTTCTAGGGCTAACATAATGAAGTACCATGGACTGACTGGCTTAAACAACAGATATTTATTTTCTCACAGTTCTGGAGGCTGGGAGGCCCCAATCAAGGTGCCCACTGATTTGTTTCCTGATAAGGGCTCTTACTGGTATCCACATGACTTTTCCTCTATGGTGCATGCATTGAGAGAGAGTGAGTGCACTTCCTCTTCTCCCATAAGGGTGGGCTCTTATGACCTCAGTTAACCCTTAGTACTTCCTTACAGGCCCCATCTCTAAATACAGTCACAGTGGGCGCTGGACTGCCCGTATGATGGTGGCCCATATGAAGACCACCCTTTAACACATGACCAGAGGGACACAATTCATTCCATAACAATGGCCAAATGATTTTTGATACATGTGCTGGGACCATTTAATGGAGAAAGATGTTTTAACGAATGGTGCCAGGGGGCATCTCAGCGGGTCATGATCTCAGGGTCCTAGGTCCATCCGGCTCCCTGCACAGCAGGAAGTTTGCTTCTTCTCTTCCTTCCTCTGCCCCTCCCCTGACTTGTGCTTGTTTGCTCTCTCAAATAAATAAAATCTTAAAAAAAAAAAAAAAAACAACCTCCCCCCAGAAAAACAAATGGTGCCAGGAAAGCTGGATAGCCACATTCAAAAGAATGAAGTTGGACCCTTATACTATATACTAAAAACAAAACAGTAAGCTCAAAATGGACCAAACTAAAAATCTTAGAAGAAAATAGGAAATAAAACCTCATGATGTTGGATTTGGCTGTCTTGGTTAGGACACCAAAAGCAGAGGCAACACAAGGAAACAGTTAAATTGGATTTCGTCAAAATTAGAAATGTTTGTACATCAAAGGGAACTACTGACAGAATGAAGAGACAACCCACAAAATGGGAGAGATTATTTGCAAATCACATATCTGATAAGAGATTAATATCCAGACTACATAAACAACTCTTGTAACTCAACAACAACAACAAAAACAAACAACGGGGACACCTGAGTTGCCCAGTTGGTTAAGCATCTGACTCCCGATTTTGGCTCAAGTCATGATCTCAGGGTCCTGGGATTGAATCCCCCATTGGATTCCCCTCTCTTTGGGGAGTGTGCTTGAGATTCTCTCTCTTCCTCTCCCTCTACCCCTCCTCCTACTCATGTTGTTTCTCTCTCTCTCAAAAAAAAAATAAATCTTTAACTAGAAAAGACAACAGCTGACTAAAAAATGGGCAAAGGATTGAACATTTCTCCAAAGATACACAGGTCACCTTAAGCACATGAACGAAATGCAAATAAAAAGTAAAATGAGATACCACTTCACACCCATTAGGATGACTACTATCAGCAAAAGAGAAAAAAACAAGTGTTGATGAGGATGTGGAAAAATTAGAAATGTTGTGCATTATTTCTGGGAATATAAATGGGGCAGTTGCTGTGGAAAATGGTGACAATTCTTCAAAAAATTAGATTTGTCATATGAGTCAGCAGTGCCACTTTGGGGTATACCTAAAATAAGTGAAAACAGAGACTCAAACAGATATTTACATGCTTACATTCATAGCAGCATTGTTCACAACAGCCAAAAGGTGGCAGCAACCTAAATGCCATCAAGGAATGAATGGAGTATATACACAGTGGAATATTGTTCAGCCTGAACATGGAAAAGGGCATTCTCACACCTGCTACAACATGGGTGAACCTTGAAGACATTATGCTAAGTGAAATAAGGCAGCCTCAGAAAGCCCCTTCTTGCATGCGTCCATTGATATGAAATATCCACAGTAGACAAATCCAAAGAGTGAAAGCGGATTAATGGTTGCAAGAGCCTGGAATGAAGGATGAGTGGAAAGTAATGCTTAAGGGGTGTGGTGTTTCTCCTCAGAGTGATGAAAATATTCATGAAGGCAATACTGGTGATGGCTGGACAACGTCGTGAAGGTACTAAATGCCACAAAATCATACACTTGAAAATAAGTGACAGTGGCTAATTTTACCATATATATATGTTATCACAATAAAAAAAATCATGCTACTCACCCAGGAGAATTTCTGCAAGTGATATATGCATCTTTTTCTCTAGTATGTGTTGAAATAAACACAAAAGAATTAAAACGTAAAAACTGATAAGTATGCAGTCTGAAATGATCTCATGAATCCCCCCCCCCCACCACTGGTACACTTTAAGAAATACTGGTTTATGGGTGCCTGCATGGCTCAGTTAGTTAAGCATCTGTGTCTTCAGCTCAGGTCATGATCTCAGGGTCCTGGGATGGAGTCCCGTGCTGGGCTCTGCACTCAGCAAGGAGTCTGCTTGAGATTCTCTTTGCCTCTGCCCCTCCCCCACCTCTCTAAAATAAATAAAAATCTAAAAAAAAAAGAAACATTGGTTTAAAGGTTAAATAAGGTATCACTGAATAAGAACTCTGGTTCATGTCTCAGCTCTATCATTTGTTATCTGTGTGATCCTTAACGTTTCTAAATCTGAGATTCATTATCCCAAAATCAGTATGATCTGAGTTCCTGCCCCATGGCTGTCTGTTAAGGATTAAATATAATAATTTGCATAATACTTTTAGAAGCCAGGCTGGTACTTAATAAGCATCAAGGAAGTGATAGCTACTTCTATATTATTATTATTATTATTTCCTTTACCAATGATAACCTCCTCCATCTGACCATGGACCAGGGAGGAGGGTTGATCATAGGCTTGTAATTATGCACTTTGTGGAACTTCCGTGAGTTCAAAATTTTGTCCACTGAAGCACTGAGGGGAAATTTGCAAGTTGATATTAATTAAATTTTTTTAGTCTGTTGATATTAAAGGTGATTTAAATCAAGATTCAGTTTGGACAGCATAGGAATTCCCACATGAGGGCCTTTAGCTAAGGGACATGTGGATGTTCCCAAGTACACAACTCTGGTCAAACCCCATGGCCCAGAGGATATCAGGGATCTGCAGAGCACTGGCTTCCCTAGGGTAGAGGTAATCTGCTCATCTTAAATCCAGTCAGATTGAGAAGACCTGCCATGGGAACCCAGCAGCACAGACAGACTGGAAGCCTACTGAGGAAGATCTTGTTCTCTAGGCTGTGAGCTTCTGCTACCCCATGCCCACAGCATTTTCCTCAAGAATCTGAGAGAACCCAGGACTGTGGCTCATAGAGCTGTGTGGGTCCCACTCTTCCCTCACAGTGATGAGCCAGCAGAAAGCACTGTCTCTTTCCAGACCAAATGTCCCTTCCTTCCCTAGGTCAGACAGTACTGAGTTTAGGGAAAAGAATTTCAGAGACTGGGGGTCATTTTCTGCCTTCCCAAAAAACTCTTTTCCTGCATCCCTCTGCTTCTTTGGGCTTTATTATGAGGTAAGCTTGCTGCTAACCCAAAGGAAAATGCCTGAATTAGCGAACACTCAGTCCACAAGCAGATGCTCAGATAGAAGAGTGATGAAACTTAACATGAACTGAAACAAAGTCTCTTGAGATGGTTTTGATGAACATTTTTCTAAAACTTTAGACTGAAAGGTGGAGAAGCAGAGAAATCCTTACCTCATGGCTGCGAGGAGTCAGACAACAGTTCTGCAGTGTTTTGCTGAGCTGACGGGCTCCTCTGAGATTCCAGCGGGTCTTGAGGATGCTCTGGACTTAGTCCCAACACAGGGCTCTATAAGATAAACAGTTAATGGTGTAAACTGTGGGCATGTCGTTACCAAATTAAACTGGAAACCAAGATAAAAACCAAAAGTGGAAACTGAAACCAAGATAAAAACCAAAAGTGGAAACTGAAACTAGTTAGCAGAGTTCCTGCTTGGGGAAAATGAAACAAGGATTGCTTTCTTTGTTCTGTCTGAAAAACCTGATTGAGAAGAGGCTGGTGAAAGCAGTTTCACTGGTAACCTTAATTCCTCTTTGAGGCTCCACATGGCCTTGTGGGGAGTGGGCAGGGGGGTGGGGCAAGGGAGTGATGCCGGACGTGTAGAGCCCGGAGCCAGGGATGCCTGTGAACATCAGCTTGTGCAAACTTGCCAAGCTCATGCCCCAGATCTGTGGCTGTGTTGGCTCATCTGGAAAGAAAGTGTCCCTTTCATAGTATAAAATTCTGCATATACATCTCCAAACTGGAGTCTCAACCCAGACTTGCTGCACTTATCCAAGAGGTTGTGTTTTATTAATTCTACTCTGTCTTTGTTTTGCATACCCTTCCTGAGAATGGCCAGTGACAGTAAGGACCTGTGTCGAACCTCTTCCTTGTTCATTGGAACAAGGAGAATGTCTGTGCTAGCATCTTGAGACTTCAAACAGAACACACTGTGCGTTAATGACAGTATTTTTAATGCTCTCTAGGGTGGTGGTCTAAAGTGTTCTTATTTCTCAGACCTGACTCTCAGAGCTGACAGGAGCCCTGTCCAGTTCTGTCAAGTTCTCTAGGTGCCTGTGGCTCTGATTAATTGGCTTATAGAATAGTAGATGCTAGGGCACCTGGTGGTGCAGTTGGGTAAGCGTACAGCTCTTGGTTTGGGCTCAGGTTGTGATCTCAGAGTGGTGAGATCGAGCCCCACGTCAGGCTCCATGTGCATTGAGTCTCAAGTCTGCTTGAGATTCTCTTTCCTTCCTCTGCCCCTCCTGCTCGTGCTCTCTCTCTCTCTAAAACAAACAAATGAATAAATCTTTTTAAAAAAAAAGAATATTAAGGGGTACCTGGATGGCTCAGTGGGTTAAAGCCTCAGGTCATGATCTCAAGGTCCTGGGATCGAGCCCCAAGTCGGGCTCTCTGCTCAGCAGGGAGCCTGCTTTTCCCTCTCTCTCTCTGCCTGCCTCTCTGCCTACTTGTGATCTCTGTCAAATAAATAAAAATAAAATCTTTTAAAAAGAAGAATATTAAGTGCTTATGTAGATTTAGTATTCGTAACAACTCTCAAAAATATAATAGCAATTAATCCAAATAAGTTTCAAGTTCATGTGCCCTAAGGTTCATCTTTTTTTTTTTTTTTTTAAAGATTTTATTTACTTGAGAGAGAGAGAGCACAAAATGAGGGAACCCAGGCCAAAGTCAGACACTTAACCAACTGAGCCACCCAGGTACCCCTACAGTAAATCTTTAATAAATAAAAACTAACTGAATTTAATTAAAAGAGGCATGTTTTCAGAGTTATCAGCATTAGATGTAATACAGATAAACAACTTCTGGTTTTTTTTGAAAGATTTTATTTATTTATTTGACAGAGATCACAAGTAGGCAGAGAGGCAGGCAGAGAGAGGAGGAAGCGGACTCAATGCTGAGCAGAGAGCCCAATGTGGGGCTCGATCCCAGGACCTGAGATCATGACCTGAGCCGAAGGCAGAGGCTTTAACCCACTGAGCCACCCAGGCGCCCCTAAACAACTTCTTCTACCTGGGTTTACTAATCATACAAAGTCATATTACCTCTGTTACAGAATTTGTCAGCAAGAAAGATATATTAAAGATAACAGCTGTTTAATGTCTTGTAAAATGTTCATGACTCATCTAAACATAATTATTAAGAACAAGTGAATTAAATAGATATAAGATAAAGTTTATAAATTAATCTTCCAACAATAGTAATGTCTTCAGAAATAGTGTCCCCAAGTCTTTTTTGGTAACTTAAAACCTTAGTGCTCGCTTTGGCAGCACATATACTAAAATTGGTAACTTAAAACCTTAGAGTTTTGCTGAATTAAATTAGATTAGGTAATCATTAAATATTTAAGTCATTTCTTTTTTTTTAAGATTTTATTTATTTATTTGACAGACAGAGATCACAAGTAGGCAGAGAGGCAGGCAGAGACAGAGGGGGGAGCAGGTTCCCTGCTGAGCAGAGAGCCCATTAAGTCATTTCTTAATAGGATAATACATTGAGACATTGATTGCTAAGCATAAATTTATTCTCTTTTGGCTTTTTTTTTCCTCTCTTTTTTTTTCTTTTGGCTTTTTAATTTTTGCTATACATATAGTCTTTCTATATGTTTATTTTCTTTTGGCTTTTAATTTTTACAGAGAGATTGTGTGTGTGTGTGTGTATATATATATATGTATATATATGTAGACTTTATATATATTTAGGCCTATAAATAGGTTTAAGACAAAATCATTAAAATTACTATGAGGAGGACTATACTTCTAGAAGTTATGAAATGTGTTTATAAGTTTTCCCGGTCAGGATTGTTGCTTTCTTAGTTTTCACTAGGAAATAAGAATTCTAAGAGTTAAAAATTCTAATTAATATATGTAAAAATAAAACTACCAAGAACAACATTTTCTTAGATTATAGGTCTGTTCTTTTTGTTAAAAGACTTTATTCATTTGAGAGAGAGATAGGATGCATACACACGTGAGTCGGGGAGGGGAAGAGGGAGAGGGAGACTCTCTAGCAGATTCCATGCTGAGCACAAGCAACCAGTGTGGGGCTTGATCTCATGACCCTGAGATCATGACCTGAGCTGAAATCAAAAGTTGGATGCTTAACCAACTGAGCCACCCAAGCGCCCCTGTAGGTCTGTTCTTAGTAAGAAACTGTAAGCAAGGTTTCTTTATCCCTAATGTAATCTGCCTGGGAAGCAAAGATTCTGGGTTTCATCTTTATTACCTTGTTGATTACTTAGAAAAATTTAAGTCTTCTCTCCTCAAAAAGAGGTAAGGCTTTTGTAACTATATAATCTTCTCCTTCTCCTTCTTTTTCTTTTTCTTCTTCTTCTCCTTCCTCCTTTTCTTCTCCCCTCCCTCCTCCTCTTCCCCCCACTCCCCCTCCTCCTCCCCTGCTCCTTCTTATTCAAGATTGTCCGTGAAATCCTCTTGTCATTTGGTTGAATTGATAAATATCGTTTCACAATTTTCTGTGATCCTATTTAGCCATGTGTCCAAACTTTCTGATATTCTTTATAAACCTCCCCAAATCAAATTCTAAATGAAGTCTTTTTGACCTGGAAGAAACTTTGGGATTTTTTTTCTAAAGGTTTTATTTATTTATTTGACAGAGATCACAAGTAGGCAGAGAGAGAGAGAGAGAGAGGAGGAAGCAGGCCCCCCACTGAGCAGAGAGCCCAATGCAGGGCTCGATCCCAGGACTCTGGGATCGTGACCTGAGCTGAAGGCAGAGGCTTTAACCCACTGAGCCACTCAGGCGCCCCTGGGATTTTTTTTTTTTAAGATTTTACTTATTTATTTGACAGAGAGAGAGCACAAGTAGGCAGAGCAGCTGGCAGAGGGAGAGGAAGAAGCAGGCTCGCTGCTCAGCGGGGCTCGATTCCAGGACCCTGGGTTCATGACCGGAGCCAAAGGTAGCAGCTTAGCCAACCGAGCCACCCAGGCTCCCCTTGGGATTTTTTTTTTTTCCCAGAGGGTCCCTGGAGCATGGCAATGATCTATTAAATTGATTAGTCTTATCTGATATATTAAATTACTTGGAAAGCATTGTCAAAAAGTTCTCCTGGGTGGCTCAATCGGTTAAGCATCCGATTCTTGATCTCAGCTTAGGTCTTGATCTTAGGGTCATGAGTTCAAGCCCTGCATTGGGCTCCATGCTGCGTGTGGAGCCTACTTTGAAAAAAGAAAATAGTAATTCTAAGCCTTCTTTATGTTATATTTCCATGGAGTATGTTAATGTAATGTTCCAAAAAAATTATATGAAATTCCTAACATCCTGACAGCAGCTGAATGAGAGACTGTTCTTGTAGCAGGACCTTCAATGTAGCTTGCCTTGCTTCCTTTGATCCACATCTGATAAAAAGGGATATGCTTCAATTTTACAAAAACTTAATCAAATCCATAGAGGATAATCCTACTTTTGTAGAATAGCCTTTCCACATTGTCCCCCCTGGAGTGAAGACATTGAACATCATAGCCTCCAATCCGGAGATGTGGTTTATTGGAGAAGATATCTCCACAAAGACTTCATCCAGTGGCATAAAATTAGAAGGCACTGACTCATGGATTCATGTTTCTCATTCTAAAAATGCTCCAACATCCAAATGGATGATCAAATCAATTGAAGACCTCAAGCTGGGGCACCTGGGTGGCTCAGTTCATTAAGCCTCTGCCTTCAGCTCAGGTCATGATCTCAGGGTCCTGGGATCGAGCCCTGCATTGGGTTCTCTGCTCAGCAGGGAGCCTGCTTCCCCCTCTCTCTGTCTGCCTCTCTGCCTACTTGTAATCTCTCTCTGTCAAATAAATAAACAAAGTTAAAAGAAAAAAGAAAAAAAGTCAAGCTCAGAAAAAGAAACAGATGACATCTGAATATACTTTCCCAAGAGTCAGGACCAAACCAATACAATAGCTCTTTCATAACTGTCAGAATTTAATGGAAGTTCCTAATCTCATTGAGATCTTTAGACTATTGTTTCTTTGTATAGGAATTCTTGTGATTTTTACTGTTTTACACTCAGTAGGACTTCTTCACTGGTGGTAACTAAATCTTAAAGGTATCTGTATACCTATTATTTTTCCTTTCCTATCTTTACATATATCCAACCTTCCTCCTATGACTGCCCATCCCTAAGCTTGCCAGCCCAATGAAACTTGTGGGCCACTCCCCCAAACTGACCCCCGGCTTGAGCTCAGCTCCCTTCATTGCCTGTTAATGACTCTAGACTGGTTTGATGTATGCACCCAAGGGCTATATTTTTGTTTGTGGATATGATCGCCAGTCTTCGGTTTATGAATGTCTTGATAGTTGGAAAGGCCTTGGTGGCATGTGTTTTTCTTGTTTGTTTGTTTTGTGTGTGTGTGTGTGTGTGTGTGTGTGT
>RCUC01144683.1:0-27792 GCA_003697995.1 Taxidea taxus jeffersonii | reverse complement strand
GTTATTAAGCATGATTTTATTTTAAGCCCTGGGTTTAACAATAGGCATTTTGAAGAGAATAAGGTATTTCGTGGTTAACCTTACCTGTTTCTGTAGAGTAAACTCTGAAGCTCTTATCCCAGAATCCACAGATGAGGATATAGCGATTATCTGCTGTGACCACAAAACAATGTGCATTGATTTGTATACTCTGATCGACAAGGTCTGTGATCTGCCTTTTGTTCACACCAGAGTTATTGGCTAGACAGACACAGAAAAAAAGAATTTAAAGGAGGATTCCACAGGAGATTCATCAAGGTATATTTTTGTGCTTTTACCTAGAAATGGGTTTTTAAGGTTATAAGATTATTAACATTTTAACATTCCCCCATGAGGAACAGAAGCTTAATTTTTAGTAGCTGTGGTAATTTATGAACCCTCTTACATATCCAAAAGTTGTCAGAAATTTCAGTTCTTTCTCCCCCAAGAAATAAAAACCAATATGCAGACTTCAGATAATGAATTGAAAATAAAAATATTTAAATGCCTTGAATTCTATCCATGTTCACTATACACAAGTTCATTAGTGTCCAACAAGTTCTGTAATTAGGAGGAAGAAATATTGTGTGCGGTATGGTATATAAGGAAAAAAAAAGTCTTACTATTTGCCCCAATCTGTCATTTTCTGATGGCATTTACAATTCATGTGGAAAAAGAGGGGAGAGGTTTGAGCAAGGGATGTTGTTATGTGGGCAGCCCCACAGGGAGCTTTAGGTCAGCAGCTTTAAAGACCTGGATTGTCAACAAACAGAAGGCCTTTCCAGAATGGGCTGGCAGGGGAGGGGAGGAATAGGAAAGATGGGAGAGGGAATAGGGAGGAAGGAGACAGGCAGAGACCATGGTGGATAGCACTGGGATTGAATCTGAACAAAGCCAGGAACTCAGAGACACCATCTGATTTCCCTAGTGCCTGTCTGCATGCCAGCCTGTCCCATTCTCTGCGCTGTCCTTTCAGGCTAAGTCCCTGGGCTGAATTCTTAAGCAGGAGATGCAGACGGTCACCCATACTCTCTCATGCCAATTAGACGGAAGTGCTACTATTTGTAGAGTCCCACTAATGCTATAATAATAACGATGACTAGGTAGGTTAGCCAATAAAATTATACAGAGAAAGGTAGCAAAGAAAAAGAAAATCAAAGGTTCTGAGTCACTTGAAAACTATGTAATTGGTCCTTGATTAATTAGAATAGAGCTGCTAATTTTTCCATGGTTGCTTTCCTGCTGTATGTGACACTGTTGATGTCTCTTGGACGGAGGAATAGCTGGACTAGACTAAAAATATTCCCAGTCCTGAATCTTACGTCCTCCCAAAGACATGTAAATGTTGTTTTGTGTAGGGGTATAAGTAACTAACTCAAATGACTTCCTTTTAGCTTACTTCTGGGTTCAAAGATGAAGGGCGAATTAAGAAATATCAAAAAAGATATACCATAATTGGATATGCCTTTACACTTTTTTATGCCATTTCCCTTTTTTTTTTTTTTTCTAATTTAGTTCCCTACATGATCCCATGAAAAAGGCAGGACAAATATCCTGATCAGTCATTTTGCAGATAGGAAATTGAGGCCTAGGAAAATGAAGGGGCTTGTTCTGGATTATCTGCTTATTAGTGTGTATGTGACTTAAAAATATTTCCATTATCTGTTGCAAAGAGTTACAGTTCCTAAGTTTGCAATTCACATGAAATCTTTAATTAAAAAAAATTGGCCCTACTGAAAGGTGATTTCTAGAAAAGATGTCTTTCGTGTTGGTTCTCTTTAATGATTTTTTTGAGTCTTTACATATTTTAAGTATTTTAAATAATAATATACAGTTATTAAAGAATAGTTTAAGCTGAAAGAAAGGACAGTTTGGAATGATTTTCCTTGTTTGGAATGAACTTAAATGACCTTAAATGAACTTAAACTTCCTTAAGCTTAAATGACCTCCTAAAAAATCAAGAAAATGCCAGATGGCATATTATGCTTTACACAGCTCCTATGGTAATTCAGTGTTATTTACACATTAATTGGATGGCAGAAACGTTATCATTCAACTACCTTTTGTGATAAATAACTACAAAGGAATCTGTGGACAGTCAGCATTAGTGAAAATGTATTTTTTTGTTAACATACCAATCAGGGGGTCCATTTCAATGGGAAGATGATGAGCTTGATCCAAGGAGTATCCTGGAGCTCCTCTGAGCCCTAAAGATTAAACAGAAGGAGAAAACTACCACAAAAGTCTGAGAGAGAAGGAACGTCCTAATAAGCGGTTTTTTATGATGATTGTAGAAAAGGTGTACGGCTTAAAAATTATTTGGTAAATAGTTGTAAGGATGATGGTCATACAAAACATCTTTGTAGATACTCTAAAAGAAATCATCACAACAGGGACTGCTAGCTTCCATGGAAAGAATGTTCCTATCCTAACAAGAAAAAGCCACATAGAATAGAAGACCATAACATTTCTTGAACCCAATGAAGAGCTAAGATTTCTGGGCAACCAATGAGCTTGAAATCTACGAGGCTGTGCCTGCAAGCAGGGGTGGGCGTGAGCACAGCAGGGCTCAGCTGAGCCAGGGCAGACGGGAAGATGGGGCTTCCATCTTCTTTCACTAGATGGCAAGTCAACTGAAGGTTAAAAAATGGAGCCAAACCTTAGACCTTAAGCTCAGGAAAAGCTGCTATCAGAGGATTAATATTTAGGGCTTGATCGAGTCCATTAGTTATAATATTTTTACATGTGATTATATAACATATATGATACTTTTGAATAATGCTAAAGAAAAAATTCATCCTTTATAGTTTTTTTCTCAATGCACAATATTTCCAGAGGCTCAGACTTCTGTGAATAATAAAGTTATATTTTTTCCTTAAGATGTTTGCTGCAGGGACTCCTGTGTAGCTCAGTTGGTTAAGCGGCTGCCTTCGGCTCAGGTCATGATCCCAGCGTCCTGGGATCGAGTCCCACATCGGGCTCCTTGCTCGGCAGGGAGCCTGCTTCTCCCTCTGCCTCTGCCTGCCTCTCTGTCTGCCTGTGCTCTCTCTCTCTCTAACTAATAAATAAATAAAATCTTTAAAAAAAAAAGGTGTTTGCTGCATCTTTCAGATCAGCTGGAATTAGTTATACCTCATGTTGATAGTATCACCAATAAGCATAAAATAAGTGCATTTAGAAACTCTTAGATTAAGCTAGGATTTACATGATACTGTTTTTCGGAGCAATACAAAAGTTAGGAGAATAGAAAAGTTCAGGTTAATTTACCATGGCTTATCCATTTAGTCCTGGAGATAGTGAGAGTCCTGGGGTGAATTTGGCCAACTAAATCATTTGGTCATGTCAACTTCTGTCCTGGTTAGGTAAGTATCAATATGTCTAATTTTGATAATAGAATCCTATCACTTCAAGTTGCCAGCTGGAAATCTTGGGAATGAGTTTAAAGAAAACACACACGGAATCACTGAATAATTTAGATTTTGTCTTTTCTCAGAGAGTCTCAGCCCCTCAAGGAGGGAGATGGCATCTGTCTTGTTCATTGCTGTACTCCTGGTGTGCGTGACTATTTGACACATAGTGGCCATTCAAATATTTGCCAGATAAATTAGTGAAATGGAAGAAAGAGGATTCGAAACCATTATCTAGGAAATCCAGATTTCAACTCACTTTTGTTTCATATAGCATAAAAGTGTTTGTTCTCTTTTTTTTTCCTGTGGGGCAGGCATAGAGTAGGGTGGGGGGCGGAATCATTTGTAGACCTGCTTCAATTTATCGAATATTATTGAACACTTAGCCCCCAGCCCAGCATTCTGTGAGGTCCCAACACAGAGCAGCCGTGAACCAGACAGACAAGACTCCCCTCATCAGGTCTGGCAGTGATTTGCTCTGCTGCTGTCTGTAGATCTGGCATACAGCTGGACCCCAGCACACTTACCTTACCTTAAATGCAGCTCTTAAGAGCCCTCTAGCAAGTGACGCACTTGGACACACGTACCTACTGTGTTGTGCCACCGATTCACCGCGAACAGTCGGCTGCAGGTCACAGTCACCACTGCAGGGATGGTCAGGTGGGGCAGCGTGTTGGCTGCCACGTGGGTCACCGGAGAATTAGATGGGAACTTCAGCACCATGATCACATCCTGTTGCATCTGATCTTTAAACATGAGTGGACTCTGTGGAAGGAAACACTGTTGAATAGAAAGGGAAGAGAGCAGAAGAAAACAGAAGGGATAACACAGTTAGTGAAAGCTCTGGGGAGACGGAGGTTAACACAGACGAGGCTAGCATGAGCAGCAAGCAAAGCAACCTCAACTTCCATCCTGTGAGAATGGCACAGGGAAAGGGGCAAAGGCTCTCTCTGTGCAGCCGCTGACAGGGGACACCAGATCACCAAGGACCAGCCTCAGTTTAAGCCTCGTGAGACAGTGGCGGGGTGAGATGGGAGCTCACAGACCGGTCTCAGGACGCAGCAGCATTATTCAGAGTGGTGAAAACATCAGTTTAGTGGAAAAATTAGTTAAAGTCAGTGACTGACACTGTTTACATGAAAGATAACATGAATGAATGGATACTTTCATTTTTCATCTGGGGACATGACTCCAATCTAAGTAACTAAAATACACTAGCCCTCCCTGTCAGAGCTTTGCCCGAGTCTTGGCTGTGGCAATACTGACCGGTCGTGGTTGGCGCCTCGTTTCTAGACTGTGTGCTTCCTGAGGGCTACCCTTTTTCCTCCCCTCAGTCTTTGCTTTTAAGCCTCTAGCATGTGGCTCGACAGGAGGCAGACACTATAAATGCTACTGTTCCAGCAACGATAAAACACCATAAATACTACCACACCAAAACAAAACGGGGATGCTGGAACTAGCCAATTCTGTCATGTTCGTAACTGTTTTGTAACTGTTTTCTACACACAGGAATTGTCTGCTCCGTGAGCTTAGAAGGGCTAGGTTTTCTTATGAGCAGTTCCATGCCAATTTAGTCTTTCACAATTTTCCCCAGGAAAGCAATGAATCCTGCCTGGACACTTCTCCAGGATAAGTATTATTATTATTATTAAACAGACACGACTAACCCGGGAATAAAACTCTTCTGCCAAAGCATTTCATAAAATAAAGTGTTAGAGATATTCTCTTAGACAGTTTATTAAAAATACTTCATCTAAGGCTTGGGGCTCCAAGGCCACATCCCCACGTCTACACCATGACTGCATGTTTGTATGGAACCATGTGCTTGGTGTCAACCTCTCTGCTTCGTCACAGGCAAGGACCAATTTCAATCACAAGAGTTCATTAGTGACTAATCAAGGGGGCTGAAGCTGTTGGAACGGTTGTAAAGAGAAAAAAACGTGTTTTCAAACAAACACGTTTATTTATGTGTTTCACTAGGAGTTTGGCTGTTGATTCCTTGAGGGTCTGGAGCACACAGTCCCCTCTGTGTTGTTGGCGCTTAGTGTCATGCCTAACGCACAGAAGGAACTCGATACGAATTTGTTAAGAAACTGAAAAAATAAATGACAGGTCTCAACAGTACTTCTGCCACAAAATAACAGCTTATAAATTTGTTTGCACATATACTGTGGACCACATTTCAGAGCTCTTTACTCCAAAATTAAGGTACTTGCTGCTTTGATAATTACCAAGAAAAATGGATGAACTTTAATTCATTCTGCAAACATGTCTCTTTGTCTTCAAGCATTTTTCACTTCAGTAAAAAAAAAAAATCAGTGAAAAAAACACGGCTTAAAAAATAAATTCCTTCTAAAGGAGTTTCTCAGGAAAAAATTCACTGTCTTCAAATTAAAGAGGGAAAGGTTGTACAATTTGCTAATAAAATGAAAAAGGACGGTTTTGTTATGAAAATGAGCTTTTAAAATTCAGATTAATGAAGAAGTGGAGATGCAACGGGGGTGGGGGTTAAGGTGGTAGGAAAAGAAAAAATGAAACAAGATGGGATCGGGAGGGAGACAAATCAAAAGAGACTCTTAATGTCATAAAACAAACTGAGGGGGGTGGGGGGGAGAGGGGTTGGGAGAGGGTGGTGGGGTTACATTATATGTTTAAATAAAAAAAGCTTAAATAAAAATAAAAATAAAATAAAATTCAGATTAAAATGAAAAGAATATTACCTTTTCCCTTGTAAAACGGGAATAAAAGTTTTAATATGAGGAGCTAGCAGAGATGATGACACCAGCTAACATTTATTGAGAACGTACTGCACACTAGGTGCTGGTCTAAGTGCTCTACGGTATTAAGTCATGAAATTCTCAGGGCAGATGGTATTTTTGCTTTCATGTAACAGATGCTACAACATAAACAGAGAGGTTAAACACCTTGCCCAAGTCATTCCCTAGCTAGAGGCAGAGCTGGTGTTTGACCCCAGTGGCTCTGGACACCTTGTTCTTAACTCTCCTGTCCTGGCGAATTACCTCTGTATTTCTGTCCTCTTCTTAAAATGAGCTACTCCCCTGACCCCACCTTGCCCCAGAAGATTAAATTGGGCCGTATCATACTGTGTTGATATTATATCTTCATCCTACTTTATAAATCAAGTCTAATTCTGGTGCCTGCATGTGTCTGAATGAGTTTATGCAGGGGAATACCGAATCAGAGAAGACCGCGCTTTTTGTGAACCCCAAACTGGGCGAGTGTAGCAGGACTTAAAGAACCGCACTCCTCTCTGTTTCTCCATAGGGTATCGGCATCCACTTAGCCTGAAGAATTTAACCAGTAAATCAAGAAGCCTCTAAAAATGCTACTGAAATGACGATTTTATTTGATGTGTTCCCAGGTACAGAAAAAGCAAAAAACTTTCTGTTCAGATGGCTCTGCCTTACCAGGTGCATGGCAGAGCTCCGAGGCGGATGTGGTTCGATAAGCAACTGAGAGGGCGTCTGTCCAAAGTTCTGTATCTGTGCCTCCATGGCCTGCAGGGAAAGGAGAGTGAGTGTCATAATCAATATGCATCAACGAGAGAGGTCACCACGCTCCCTGCCAATGCAAGTGGGTCCCAAGTCAGCCAGACGCCCAGAAAATTCACCGGGTGCTCTTCTCTCAGGGTGCAGAATCACCCACGTGTTAGTATTCTGTAGACAAGCTTTGCTTTCTCTTTCCAAACATGCTTTCGTCAGCCAAGTGGCTATTCTTATGTGGAAGCCGGGGTTAAACGTGGGAGGGTTAGACTGTGAGTGCATGCGGCTGAAGCCAAACAAAACTTCTTACACTCACTACACCACGTGTACCTTCAGAAAGTCCTGTGTAAGGAGGAATGTATGGGGATCTCTAATGAAATAAGCTTCTGGGATCTTGGGGAAAAAGAATGATACATAGAGTCCACCAGTGATACGAAATAAAATTCAGGAAATCACATGTTCCAGTCAATACAGAGGGTAATCATTAAGACTGCTGTATAATGATTGATTAATGCTGGCCAAATTTTCAGTACAAAAAATATGTTTTAGCATGTTATATTGTTTTAAGATCAATGCTGAAGTATTACTTAATGTCTATATGGTATGAATTCATGTGTCTCACAAATTCTTTGAAATTTTACAGCCCAAAGAGGAATAATTCTTTGGGCATCTTGAGCTAGGAAATATTTTATTAAAGCCTGTGCAGATAGGAAATATTAATGAGATTTTATGGCTTCCAGTGAATAAAAATAACGTTGGATCTCAAGCTGTCTGGACTGTATAATATGCCTTTCTCTGTGTGTATGTCAAAGACACAATCTTACAGGAGATTTATGTATGTCTTCTATATATTAATCCTACAGGCAAAAAAATTTCAATATATTAAGCTAGGCTAGCAGAAATATTTTTCCAAAATACTGTTAGCGTGTAATTTAAGTCAACAAGGAGAAGCACAATATTTACAGTGGTCATTACTCTGTTACCATGCTAATTTTTCCCCTAAAATTGTGTGCAATTTGGTTGCACATAAAAGTGAAATACGAAACTCATTGCTGAGTGCTTAGGAATGCAGGTAAGGTGGTAGATGGCTCTCGACGCCGCGCTGCCACTAATCGCATCAGTATCTACAAATCTCATTTATAAAGTACTTAAATTTAACAATCTGTCTGCCTACACTGCATTTCAAGAAAATGTTTATCAATAAAAATGTGAATTTTCAAATTTATTAGTAATATTAAACATGAATGCATCATTATCTGCCATATTTCAGCAATTGCACAAATGGGGCTCTGGTTCTTTTATTTGCAGAGGCAATAGGATGAATTATTAAATCTCTTTAAGTGCTGTCCAATTTTAATGTGTCCATTTATTTGCATGGTGTCCACTCCCACGCAAAGTGTGACTATTTTTTTTTTCAAAGTGTGACTATTTAAGTAAATCGCATCCACATAGGTACCATCATACTTTATCTCCCCAGTGCAAGATTTATGATTTTAAAAGAGGGAAGAGACCATTTCTGGTTAGGTTCACATCATGAACAATAAACTTTTGAGAGTTACCTGGAAGAAAAAAAATGGTAATTTCATTGTTAAATTTGCCCTGGCTAGAGACTCCACATAACATGAACAGCTGAAGTTGCTCTAACAATAGGTCCTCTGGTTTGTGTTCAGACTTCTCCAGAAAGAGGACTGGGGTGCGGTGGGGAGACTAGGGATAAAATTAAATAGTTTAGTCTCTAGGTCAGTGCCTGTACTTTGTAGGTAGGCTTTAAATGGCCATAGAAGGACTGAATCCACAAACATGCTCTGTTTGACTTGGTTTTTGTTCTGAAAGGCAAGTATTAAAACAATATCAGAAAATCTCTGGAGACTCACCTATTTTCCAGAAATCGGTATAGTTCTCTTCAGTGGGCCTACCTCTGGTCCTCTTTGGACTGAGGCAGAGTACACACATGTATTTATTTTAAACTATTCTCAAATGACATTAGGGTAAATATTAAGCTGTGATCAAGTTAATATTGTGATTTTTTGCCCTCCTCATTAAGACAGTCTATTTCCTACATTAACATTTATTTATTTTTTAAACACTAAACTGAATCCCTCTTCCTTGTGATCCACATCACATACCTTCATGACCTGAAAGTTCTTATTCCAATGTTTACCTTTTGGCTCTCTTGTAATCCTGTCTACCAGTAATCCCTTAACCTCTGACTTAAAAATACACAGATCTTTTTGATCTTGGAAAACACACTGCCTCCTCTAAGTTCTTCTTGTCACTACCAACGCTCTTGAACGAGGAGTGAGAACCCACTGATCTTCTTTACTTCTCCCCGTCCCATGTTTTCTGTCTTCCCCCACCTTTAGAGAGTCATCAATGTCTTCTTTCTGTGAAGAGGGAAGTACTCTATATGGGGGGGGGGGGCTCGAGGATATACACAGGCCATTCTGTAATCTATGAAGCATAGCAGCTGAGTGGTTGTTCTGAGAACTACTCCCGATGTAGGAAAAAATGCCTCCCTTTCATGTGAACCTTGGGGCAGGTTTCTAAATCCTTCCCAGACTCCCTAAATCACAGTGAATGTCCTCTGTATTCTCATTGCACTTTTCTCCCTTTATCATGAAATTCAGTGCACAGTTCTTTACATAGGTCTGTTTGCTCAGACTGTTGATCTTTGCAGGTCAAGGCTGTGACTTAGTCCTAACAGAGTCCAAAAACATTCACTGAATATGGAAGTGGGGCAACGGTGGGACATTTGTGCAAAATTGAAAAGTAGCACAGAAAAGGAAAACACGGTAGAGAAAACATAGGAGTGCTTTACTTTTATAATTCAATATCACAAAACAATGACGTTAACAAATGTTGTTTAATGCTTTTATCCCTCTACATTGAGGGATAAAAAAAATCAGATACCAGCTTGCCCTCAAGAAGTTTTCAGCCCATGAGGACAGAAGATGAGTGAGTAATCAGGGCACACAGCAGGTAGAGGACCAGGGTGGAGGCCAGCCCAGAGTGCCAGGGAGTCCAGGAGTGATGTCTACGTCAGATTCAAGGTAGAGCAGGGCACAGGGAGAGCAGGGCTGTTAGGAAAGGGGCTTCCAGGAAAGGGACATGAGCTGAGGTCTGAATATCAAGTCCGAATTGGCCAGCCAACAGTAAAAAAAGACAATTGGAAATAGCATTTAAAAAAATTTCAACATATTTCTTTTTTTTTTTTTTTCTACACTGTTCTGCGTGGGTCGAAGAGACTTAATGCTAGCTTTATTTATTCATAAAATATCTACTTGTTGAGCACCTACTGTGTACTGGGTACCATTTTAGATATTTGTGATATTCACCAAAGAAAACAGACAATCAGGCTCTTGGGGAGGTTAACACTCTAGCCAGGATGGCACAGGAACTTACATTCAGCCTGATGTCACAAGCCAGCAGCCCTTGGGCTACAATCAGCTCACGGGTATGGTTTCTATTTGAGCCAACATTTATAGGTCAGAAAATTTCATACAATAAATTGGATTTTTTTGGCTTCTCTCAAAAAAACCCAGAAGAGGTAGATCATCAGCATTCCTGCACAGTAACACCTGTCTGGTGCCAAGGCACGGGGACCCTTTTGTCATGCCCACCACTCACAGGACCCAGGCATGCATGCCTTGTGGCCCACTTCACTGGTTTATTCTCTCTCTGACTCCTTCAGACTTTAGCATTAGTTAATCCTTTTAAAATCTACTACCAAAATGTTAATTTGAATTACAAGGAAGCTGTTGCTTTATAGATCTACAGTAGTCCTGCCCTCATCCTCGGGGTGTATGGTCCAAGACCCCAAAGAATGCCTGAAGCTGGATGGTCCTGAACCCTATGTACGCTGTTTTTTCCTATACATACACACCTATGACAAAGTTTAATGAATAAATTATGCACGGTGAGAGATGAACAGCAGTAAGTACTGATAAAATAGAACAATGATAATATACTGTAATAAAGTTATGTGAATGTGTCAGGCGAATGTGATAACCACTACACTACGGAAACAGTTATATGAATGTGATCTCTCTCTCAAAATACCTTATGGTACTGGGCTCATCCTTCTCCTTAGAATGATGTGAGGTGGTTAAATGTCTATCTGATGAGGGGGCACCTGGGTGGCTCAGTTAAGCGTCAGTTAAGACACTCAGTTAAGCGTCTGCCTTTCGCTCAGGTCAGGATATCAAGGTCCTGGGGTCAAGCCCTGCTTTGGGCTCCCTGCTCGGCAGATCTGCTTCTCCCTCTCCCTCTGCCCTGCGCACCCCTACTCGTGCCCTCTCAAATAAATAAAATCTTTTTAAAAAATGATTAACTGATGAGATGAAGTGAGGTAATGAGGTAGGCACTGCAACCTGACATCAAGCTACTGCTGACCTTCGGAGGCTAGGTCAGAATCATTGCTTCTAGAACATGGCTGACCTTGGGTTACTGAAACCATGGAAAGCCAAACAATGACTAAGGGAAGCCTATTGCTCTGCACTTCCCACTGAAGCAAGAATGAACTGAAATTTTATGTGTGAGCCCACGACTTTTTTTTTTTTTTTAAAGATTTTATTTATTTATTTGTCACAGAGAGAGGGAGAGAGAGCGAACGAACACAGGCAGACAGAGTGGCAGGCAGAGCAGAGAGAGAAGCAGGCTCCCTGCCGAGCAAGGAGCCCGATGTGGGACTCGATCCCAGGACGCTGGGATCATGACCTGAGCCGAAGGCAGCTGCTTAACCAACTGAGCCACCCAGGCGTCCCGCCCACGACTTTTATAACGTGTACGACAGAAGAGCAAAACTTGGGATATAAGTCTGTCCATCTAGCTTCATTGAATCTCAGATGTTGTCTATTGTGAGAAGCATCATTAATTTATATACTACGGAGATGTAGAAAAATGTTACTAATTAAACTATGATCCACTATTCATTGTAAGACACAATGCAATTTGGAGTGCTGAGATGTGGCACTGACAAGCATCTCAGAATCAGTAAGTGATCCTACCTTTTTACATATAATAAACAGTGACAGAAATCTTACACATGTCATATAAATCTAGCATGGGTAATAGGCTTAAAACAGTAGATTTTTCAAAACAAATGTGACCGACAAAATCTTCGGTGTTTTACAAACAGGAAAGACCACATATTGATGGCTGGGCAATGCTTTAGTGGGATAACATAAACATACAGATCTGCTTATACTTATATAATATATCTTTCTTAGGCCTTCGTAATCACTGAACATGGCATCTTAGACTGGGTATGTGCAACCACTTTAACTAATTGTGTGTGTGTTTTCTCCCTTTTTTTTTTTTTTTAAGATTTTTATTTATTTATTAGTTAGAGAGAGAGAGAGAGCGAGCGAGCACAGACAGACAGAGAGGCAGGCAGAGGCAGAGGGAGAAGCAGGCTCCCTGCCGAGCAAGGAGCCCGATGTGGGACTCGATCCCAGGACGCTGGGATCATGACCTGAGCCGAAGGCAGCCGCTTAACCAACTGAGCCACCCAGGCATCCCTGTTTTCTCCCTTTTAACCAGAACTCAGATCAAGACAGAGAGGGCTTTGGCATGGAACTGGAAATTTCCATATCTTGAGCTGGGTGGAGTTTACATGGGAGTACACTTATGTGATGATACTGGCCTCCTGCCACTCACTCCACTGCAACTTTTCCCATGCCTCCCCCTCTCCTAGGTTAATTACTATTTTGATGATAATTAAATTGCACTGTCAAAGTGATCATCAATTATTTTTTCTTTTCTTGAACTTCTGGTAAGTAGAATCATCCAGTACCTATTTTCATGTCTGTCCTTTTTTGATCAATATGTCTGTGAGATTCATCCCTATTGTTCTGTGTATCAATGTTTTGTCTTTGTTGTAGCCATTATAGTGTCCTACTTATTTAACTACCACAATAGATCAATTTTGTCCATGGATATTTGGGCTGCTAACAGTTTCAGATTATCATGAATAAAGTAGCTTGGAAAATTCTTGCACATGTCTTTTAATGGAGGTGAGTAGTCATTTTTGTTGGATGCATAACCTAGGTATTGGGTTACCAATTTAGAGGGTAGGAATATTTTGTTTTATGGCCGAGGTGTTCTTCATAGTGATTATACTGTTGTTATTTGTATAAGGATCTGTGAATGCAGAATACAGTGATCAAAGCTGTAAATAGTGATAATTCAGACTATATGATCTTTGAGGGTAATGATATGCTGAAACTTACATATCAAACTCAATTTTATCTCAGAAAATAATCATATAAGGAAATCCACTTAATTTCCTCCCAGGGATGATAGGAATGATAAGTAACTTAGTTTTTTAAGTTTTACATTTTAATTGTTATATAGATTCTTACTTATTATTCTTTAAAAAACTATTTGGTTCAATACTGAGCAGTTACCATGGGCTTAGCGTTTATTTTTCTCCCCAGCTAAGACTCATCAAGAAACAGGTAGGTCAGGGATGCCTGGGTGGCTCAGTTGGTTAAGCAGCTGCCTTCGGCTCAGGTCATGATCCTAGCGTCCTGGGATCGAGTCCCACATCGGGCTCCTTGCTCGGCAGGGAGCCTGCTTCTCCCTCTGCCTCTGCCTGTGCTTGCTTGCTCTCTCTCCCTCTCTCTCTCTGTCAAATAAACAATAAATAAAATCTTAAAAAAAAAACCAAAAAACAGGTAGGTCATACAATTAGGAAAAAAAAAGTTTCTTTTTTTTCCCACACTTTGGAAGGACTTCTAAAATATGGAATTTTTTAGGGGTAAGCAAGAAGTAAAGAAAAATGTGACCTAAGTTATGAATAGCAGCACAAAATAAGTAAACTAGAACAGGACTTTCACATTTCATTACACACATAGGACACATAACTCAGTTTTACCTGCTTATATGTAATACAAAGCTCTCATTAGGGAAAGTTCCTATTAGGGGTAGTTTCCTGTTTTTCCCCTCCCTACCTTCTAGTTAGGCCTGCTTTGTAAAATCCTCCAGGACCCATCTACCAAGTTACAAAATTACCTACATTTTCATCAAGCTCTCCCTTTTTTCTCACTTATTTTCAACAAGCTCTCTCTTAGTCTTATATTACTCAAAGGTCAGGGCCAAGGGTACAGCTGCATCATCTATGTCCTGCACAAAGGTGCCCAGTTGGGGGGCAAATGAAGGACAGAATATACCTCAAATGCCAAAGGAAGGAGCACCTTTTATTATTCCTCCTTTTAATGAGGGTTTCTTTTTTAATTTGCAGAAAGGGGCCATCTGGGTTAGCGATGGCTGTGACACACACCTCACTCCTTTGACCTGCTGCACCTCTTGCTTAATTGCTTTTATTTCCTTTTTGCCTTCTTTCCCCGCCAAAAAAAATTCTACCTCTTCTATAAGTACAGATACATAGCTGGAATTAAATCCTCAGAAGAGGAAGTAAATATGCTGTGGTTAATATGCATTATGCATATCCTGTTAGTATGAAAGATTTCATAGCCAGGGTACAATTACATATGGCGACGGATAAGTGGTAGTTCAGAATGATGTTCAAATTACTGATAAATTCAAAATATTCTAAAAGAAAGATATTACTACTTAGGTGAATAAGCATGCTTTCTCTCTCCCCTTCTGTTTATTAGTTATCTAGAGTACACCTTCTCTGGTCTCCAAGAGATAAAAACTTCGGTTAAACTTGTCTTTTCTACAATGCAATAACTTTAACCCAGATACATTTTTCTCCTGTAGAATCGTTACAACTTCTAGTCTTTTTTGTAAATATAATTTAGTATTGTCTTTCTGATGAAGTGTCATAAGGTCTAAGTGATGAGAAAGACAATGTGAGGAAGCTAATAAGGTAAAGCTGTTAAATGACTTAGTTCATCCATTTTGCTTGCTCTGTGTCATCTTTTAAATTGTTTTCCAGAAAAGTCAGCATTTTATAAAGTATGACAGGTTGTGCTACCCACAAGGCAAATATCAGACTATGCTGAAATTACTAGTTAATTATTGATAATTTTCAGAAAATAAAAATAGCAAAAGTGATTCCTTGGGAACAAAGAAAAGGATTTTCTAAAAATGTCCTTAGGATTGTATTATCTCATTTTATAGTTCGTACTTAGCATGATCTTATTTCAATGCTTAAAATTTTTGTTTCAATGCTTTAAAGTGGATATTCTTTTTTTAACCAGAAAATACACCTTTGACATAAAATTAAAAATAAATATATGATTTATATCATCTTTCTGTGCTACCTCCAATTCTACCAATTCTATACCAAATAGGAAAAAGAAATGGAATTTTGAAAAGTCTGAAATGATAAAAGAAAAGATTACTTAATGGCAGACTGTATTTTAACTGATATGCTTTTGCTTCTGGTTTATTGTTATAATAAAATAAGATCATATAAAGCATTACTTTTTAATGCTAGAAAAACAGGAGCAAAATAAATCAAGAAAATAATATCTGTACTTTATTATTTCTTGCTTTACAAACATTAAACTATATAAAAAATTAAAAATGCTATTTTATATTCAACTGCTTCTAATTTGTCATAGAAACTACACAATAGAAGAACAAACATGTTTCCTTTTGTTTTAATAATCAGCTGCATTAAGGCTAAGTCTATATGAGCAAAATTATTAGAATATTTCAGCAAGTACTTAATAACTCCAGTAAAAAACAGAACCACATTTGCTGTAACTATCAGACTATGTTGGACAATACTGAGGGAGAGGATTCTGATTGTTCATTTACAAGTCTCAGTGTTTGGTTTTATTTTTTCAGTATAAACCTAAAAGAAATAAAGAGGAGAATTATCCTCTTGCTGAGTCCTATTTCTGCCTTGGACTGATGAGTTATAATGATGATATTACATATCTCATTTAAAAAATGAACGTGAACGGTGAAGGTGAAGAGCAAGCACCATGTCCTTTGGATAAAACAAAAATGCTCTGTCCTGAACAGTTTTTCTTCAAATTAGGTCAGTGCCATTGGTGGCAAGCTCACTCAATTTTTATGTTTAAAGATGAGTATAAGTCAACTCATGTAGAAAAGTACATGCATTTTCATGTGGCAGGTAGTGACTGTCCCACCCTGGATGCCTTATATAAATATGCCTAAAGCTGTGAAAACTCGGGGAACACAGTAGTGAGCAGGATCATCTTCCTTGCCCCAGGCAGATTAGCTTCCAGAGCCTGCATCCTTGCTACGCTCTTGCTCCTCTATCTTCCCAATCTTTTTGGCCAATGAGAGTGCAGGACAGGAAATAGGAAGAGGACGCAAAACTTATCCTATAGTCCTTCCTTGCTGGGTCCCAGTTTGGCAGTGGCTGGGTTGCAGGCCACAGCTCCACACTGCGGAGTCGACTGGGGCTCCATCTCATTACCATGAGGATCATGACCTGAGCCAAAACCAAGAGTCGGACACCTAACCGACTGAGCGACCCAGGTGCCCCAGCAGATGATGTCTTAAGGACTCTTCCAGGTTTTTTGTTCTTTTTTCACTTTTGGGTTGACCATTAAGTAGTACCTAGGTGAAGGACTCAACCCAGAAATGCTAAGTGGAATGTGAAAAGAACCAGTACAATGTTCCTGCCTAATTCTCCCTGGTTGAATCAATGTATATAAAGAAACTCAATGCTGGCTGATTTGGGAAATGGAAGTTGGGGGAAGGTGGTGGTGGAGAAGGAGGAAAGAGAGACAAGTCGTGGTACCGGTGACGACCTTTCCTCACCATACAAAATAAGTTCACTTGGAGTGTCTGATCATGGTAAGGAAATAAGGAAAATAATAAAAGTTGAGAAGATTTGCCTGGAAGTGGAATGACATCAAGACAAAGGTTTACCAGGTGGTGGTATAAACATTACAAAATGAAATCATATGCTTTTATTAGGCTAAATTCAGATTAAAAAATAGTATTGCATGTACTTGGCAGAACAAAGTGCTCTTCCTTGATCTTGACATAAATGGGAAACAGTAATTTAGATATACTGTATTGAGATTTCAAATGGCTTTAAATAGGCTCATTATCAATATGTTTAAAACCTTTAAAAATGAGCTCCCAACATCTAACTGAAATGCTTAGGTATTTAGATTGAGTAATATCTACTTCAACAAATTGAAGCATGCAATATGTTTTGAATAATTGTTAATTTATGCTAAGGTAACAACTGTGTAATATAACCGAAATCTATGTTAATAGAAGATAAGGAAATCCCTCCCAGCTATTTCTATTACAAACAGCAGGCTGCAATTTTCACCCTTCTTCCTTGTGTAAAATATGACTTTAGATGCCTGTGGAAGCATTTGCTGTTAATTTCTGAAAATCAATAATTAGCACTTCTCAACACTACGCAATAAAAATAACACAAAGACGAGAAAAAGCACATCTCACATAATGACACACATTCCACTTGGACTAGCTGCATTATTTATGCTTTCCTAGTGGACGATTGATGACCATGGACTAGCTAAGGACTGCAGTAATTACAAGGAGAAAAGATAAACCTAAATTAAAGATTTATTCACTCATCAAAATTAAATGTGTGTCATTAATTTTCTTGATACTAATTTCTATATAGAAACTTCTTTATTCACTGGTTCTTTGCAATGCAAGTCTCATTGCTGTGAGTGAGGAACACAACACACAGATACATCTGAAACTACACTCTTGTTAGTTTTAGGGATCATAATATTTTTCTTATTCCCAAATGATTCTTTAAGCTTAAAAGAATACCTAATGTGTCTTTCCACTCCGATAGTTTAAAATGTAGGGGTTATCTTCCTATTTTATTTTATTATTTTATTTTATTTTTCTTTCTTTTTTATTTTGGCATTTGAATTTGCTGACATTTTTAACTCAGTAAAACTTCCAGTAATTATAAGGCGAAATGAAGATGATTTTGAGAAATCTTTATCAGCCATGTTTTTGATCATTTGTTGCAATCATATCTCAGAATAAGTGCCCAGGAGAAAAACCCTGAACATCCCCCACATGAAGACAATCAGGCATCATGGTCTTATAAATGGGCAACATTGTGTTACAACCCACTCAAGCGATCCACAAGGGGGGTGTTGCTATCCCTTGTCAGACAGAAGAAAGGAGTCAGATACGGGAGAAGGAAAAGACAAGGTATAACAAATTCACAGAAGGAATAAGCCATGACCAGACGGCCATCAGTGTTGTCGCTACAAATATCTTCATTTACATCATTAGGATGAAAAGCAGATTAATTTTTTCCTTATAAATTTTATGAGTTCATCTTCTAGGAAAGCCAGCACTGTAACTGTTTTGGTTAAAGACACGTCAGTCTTGTGGTTCTTGACAGCTTTATCATGTCAGGTTTCTGTAGTAGCAGGAATGGTTCAGCAAGAAAATAAAGTGAAAACTGAAGGAATCTATCCTACTTCCTTTGGGCATATTCTCACTAAAGCAGATCCAAAGGAATGCTTTGTTATCCCTGTCAGATCAAAGAAAGAGATAAGCACAGAAAATATAATCTAAGAAGATCAAGAAATATTAGTAACAAAAATTAGACTAAAAATGCCACACTTTTATAACTACTGGTAATATTAAAATTTAGTATTTAGTGTTTTAATATTTCCAGCATAGATAAATGTATATATATGCATAAAAAAATAAATATTGCATGGCCCATATGTTCTAATAGTTTGCCAGCAAAATAGCCTTTTGTGGTAGGCTTGTGTATATACCTCCCACTGTCGAAGAGAACTCATTTAAGTCATTTTTCGGTTTGGCAGTATCGACTGCACATATGATGACATACAGAAATGAATTATTAAAATGAAAGTTCTTCCAAGATACTTCATTAATTATGCTTTTAGGTAATAATAATCAATATCCGTGTAATGCTTTATGGTTTACAAGTGTTTTCCCATATCTTTTCTGATATGATCCTCAAATACAGACGTAGGTATCATCTCTGCTATCATTTTCTAGGTGGGAAAACCAAGGTACATAAAAGTAAAGTGACTCACTTAATGTCTCATATTGTAACGGCTGGCTGTGATAAAATCCATTATCTGACTTCCACCTTTCTATCATCTTTTATTGTCTCTTACATACCATATAATCATACTCTACGGCAGACAGGCTTGAGTAAGTATATCCATGATAGGAAGAGTGATTCATTTTAGAAACAATATTAGAATGAAATGTTTTTCACTCATTATAAGAGTATAGTATATAAAAAAAGAATATGACATTTAATTTGTAATCTCTACTAACCAACTATTGACTATTCCATAATCCCCTAGTGCCTTTGGAACTCTTAAGATTGACAAAACAAGTTTTTCTGGAAAGTGGTTAAAATAAACAATGAATAAAATGGCTGAGAAAGAGTTTCTTTCTTTCTGTCTGTCTGTCTATCTTTCTTTCCTTTTTTCTTTCTTTCTAGAGAGAGCATGGGCAAGTGAGGGGAGGGTCAGAGGGAGAGAGGGAATCTGAAGCAGGCTCCACACCCAGTGCTGAGCCCGACTGGGGCTCGATCTCCATACCCTGAGATCGTGATCTGAGCCAAAATCAAGAATTGAACACTTAGCCAACTGAGCCACCCAGGAATCTCACTGAGAAAGATTTCTTAAAACCATCTTAAAATTTCCCTTATAATTCCTGGAAGTTTTACTGAGTTGAGAGTTTTAAGAAATTCAAAAGCACAAACAAAATAGAAAGAAAAACATTACAGGTTAAATTAGTGAAATGGGAATACACATTAGGTGTCCTTCGTTTTTAAGAATCATTTCGAAAGTAAGAATATCATCTCTAAAACTAGTAAGTATTAGTAAATACTGTTATTTTAAAATTCCTAGAAAGTAAAGGGTTAAAGCAACCCCGACTTGAGAATCAGGAGACCTCACCCAAAGCTGACTCTGATGCTACATAGACAGGTGTCCTTAGAAAAATTATTTAATGAGAGTGTCGGCCTAGATTAATGGGTTTTAACTGGGGATGTATATGAAATGCCTGGAAAGGTTTTTGTTTTTCAAAATAAACCTGCTTGAACCCTCTCCTTGGATATCCTGAGATGCCCATGGGATGGGGAGATGGACAGTGGATATGGAGTTAGATGGGGTTAGATGGATATGGCAGGTGTAACTGAAAATGGTCAAGGGGTTGGGGATATAGGAGAAATTCAGTCAAAAGTTTGAAACTCGGTGATAGGCATGTGGAAGTTCATCACACCATTCTCTCTCCTTTTATAGGGGAGGCAGAAAAACTTTCCAGATCTTCTTATACACCTTTAGTAGGCATGCTTCTTAAACTTTAATGCCTCAGACAAGTCCCTGAGGACCTCCTTAAATGCAGGTTCTGATTTATTAGGTTGGAAAGGCCTGAGAGTCTGAAGTTCTTACAAGTCCCAGGCGATGGTGTTACTACTGGTTTATGGACTATATTTGAGAAGAAAAGAATTAGAACACCATGGGACCAGATAATTACTAACTAGAATATTCTATTTCCTCAGTAGGTCATAGGATGGATGGAGTTTCATGGCCATCATTTGGTAGGTAAAAAATATAAAGCAAATCACATCATTTTTATTAATATGTAAAATTAATTAAAGCTTAAAATTACTGCTCAAATAGTTGAGCTCATCTATGAAATAATGTGCCTAGAAGATTATGATGTAAGCCAAGACTTAAGACAATTTAAATAATATCTAATATCCAACAGATCTAGTGTTTACATATTAAGAAGAGCTTTGTACCAGAACTGTTCTGTCATGTTTCCACCCAGAGGCTGTCATGATAAAGTTTATTATCAGTTACTGCTTTACAAGTATAAAATAAGTTAAGCTGTCATATTTTTCTCAGGCAAAGATCTTAAGCTGTCAAAGAGCGTCAATTTTAAATCTGACATAGAGAAGAAAATTATCTGTTATTCTGACCTCTAATTTCTTGACATTTTAATGCCATAATTGCTGTGGTTAGTGCTGCTTCATGAGTTCACCTGTCAAGGAAGAATGAATCAATAACCTTAAGCCATTTCTCAAATTTTAGCCCTGACTTCAAAGCTCAAATTTATACACAGATTATAGGAGATACATATTATTTTCACAAGAGACATATTGATATTCATATATTAAATATTTATTGTTTAAATCAGTGTTTAATTAAGCATCAAAAAAATCACCTCCCTCAGGCTAGTTGGAGTTCAGCATAAGATAACTATAACCTTCCTCAGGTTTTATCTACGTGAAATGTAATGATCTTAGTATTTAAAAGATACAAAGACAAACATTATCAAATAAAGGAGAGGGCTAACATTTTGAACACTGCTTTTTCCAAGAGTTTGTGTCCAACCATTTAGGTCGGTATCAACTTTCACAAGTCATGGTACCAGAGTACAGTCCTCTGGGATCTCAACAGTGATGTTTTCATAAAAGGTGCTGTGCCTCCCAGAGGGCCCCCTCATTGGGAAAATGTATATGTAAGGGGATGTAAATGGCTACCAAATAATGAATATACTGCACTTCATTCCACATTATCTACAGAGTTCTATTGGGTGACAGTAGATGTTAAACACTTTTCAGGTTGGCAAACATATGTCATGTATTATTCCTTCTTTATAGAGAGAACACTTGAATTAGAGGGAGATCAAATGTCTTGGCCAACACTAGACAGCTTACAGATTTTAGGTGGGTTCCCATCTATTGTGGATTCTTAAATGATTGTGCAGTACTTTTTTTCCCCCACAGAATCTCAGTTTTAATTACTAATATGGTAAGAATGGAGAGTTGTATCTCACTTGAGTGCAGGACATTTTTGAGAATATGTTAGGTTTCTGGGGTAGAGGAGATAAGTGTGGGGAGTGGGGAGAAGGACAGTTAACTCATGTCCCTTGTTATCATTTAATCTGCTGTGGCTACAATGTAATAAGCATTTCTTAGGGGTCTTAAGGAGATAAAGTATTTTCCTAAGCAGTCTTGAGTTGACAAAGGTCCACAGGGTCAGAGCAAATGTCTCTCTGTGTTGGTTGTGTGCTTGGGGCTCTACTGGCTGGCCAAAGAAAGGTAACCGTGTTCCAGGTATGTGCTCCCTTAGGGAGTATTCTGAGAACAGACATCAGAGTTTTTGGGTCAGGGAGGCAGGCGAGGAGCTGGGGTGGAAGGACATATCTATCACAGAATGCCTCTGGAAGTTTCTCTAGTGGAACCTCTGTATTCAGCAATTATGTGCTCAGAATAAGAATGCTAGAAGGAGAGAGTCCTGAACTCAGGCTGCCTAGTGCTTGGCACTTGGCCTCACTGTGAGGAAATCAGGAGCAGTAAGATATTGTTCAGATCATCTCTATAATAAGCAAACATCATGGCTGAACCACTCCCATCCAATAAAAACTTTAAAAAAATTATACATTTTCATCGGGAAGTCCTACAATTTAATAAGTAAGGCCCATGCATAGTTTTTTTCCCCCACTGTCCAAAGCAATGGTGTGTATTTTACAGAAGCAGGTATTTTTACAGAATTCAAATAATAAGCACAATATCTATGTAAAGAAAGTCTCAATCCTAATTCCATTTTCTTTTTATTCCCATTTGTCATTTTACTGACTCTCATTTAAATATGAAAAACCTGCATATGTCTGTCAACTGTAATGTTGTCTTGCATTTCCATTATGTACGGTATGCTTAAAAATTGTAGTTTCCCTGAGACGATTAATTGCAACTTTCTTTACAAGGACAAAACTCTATATTGAATAAAAATGTATGATCAGCTATTCAGGAGTAAAAAGGTTTATGGTATTTAAAAGTCAAAAACCAATTTGGAGGTGGTCTTGGGATAAAAGGATAAGCTTACTCCAATTTTTTTTTTTTTTCTGATTCTAAAGGTATTGGTTCTAAAAGGAGAATATAATTTGTAAGGTGTTTACAGAACTGGGCAAAGGTGTATTGTGAAAAAAGTAATTAAGCTCAGAATTATCTTCTATAAAATAATCTGATTACAGTTTGTACAGGGGTTACTAAATCAGGCGAGCGTAGTGGTTTGCAGAGAAAATCCCTTTTTTCGCCCATGAATTTCATGACATCTGTCTTCTCTCTCATTCATTCATTCTGCATCTCTGTTTCCTTCTTCCAGCTTCAGGCATAATCCATTTCCTCACACGCACGTGATACAACACTGCACCTAATAACATGCTTACAATGTGTTCTCTGACTACTTAGCCCTAAGAGTCCAGTGAGCACCAATCTCCAGCCTCTCTCCTCTCTTCTTCTCTGCTTGAAGCCATACAAATGGAGCCGTTTTGTTTTTGTAGAGGTATGTAAGAAATAAGTTTATGGACGTAGATTTTTCTTGTAGAGCTTTATTTCCCAAATCTACAAGATTTCCACTTCTAAAATTAAAAGTAAAAAAATAAAGCAAGCGTTCCACTGATGGGAAATGTAGCCACGACTGCTTGTTTTGCACATAGCAGATGGCTGCTCTTGGGGGAATGGAGGCTGGGACGTGGCTTCCTAGCAGCGACACTTACCCAGCAGCTGTTGCTCCTTTAGTCTTTCACCTATCTGAAGTCATTTGGTATAGTGTGGAAGTGATTTAAGTAGTATTTTATATGAAGAGTTTCACTAAAAATATGCACATAGTAGAGCACATAATTCCCAAATGTTAGCTATAAAGTTTCAGGGTAAGAACATTACAGGAATAAAAATACTCTACCCTCATCTATTTTATCAGTGCATTTTTTGAGCATTCTGTCTGGAAGTCTGTAATTTTGCTTTTATTAAGAAAATACATACTAGCAGCTTATTTTAATGTGAACGATTCTTATTCAAATATTCAACTAGGCTTCATTAATAACACACATGGAGCATTATGCATTTTAATGAAGATGCTGAAATAAAACAAGTAAAATAGAAATATTGAAGTGCATTATATGTGTCTATAATTCAAAAGAGAAGAACACAGCGGTCTCATTACTTGGTTCTGACATATAATATTCACTTTCCTACATTCGTCAAAACCCTGAAGTTTATGTTTTATAAAAATTTGTGTTAAAAGGAAATTTATAGAGAAGGAGATGGAAAGCCAAATTTGTGTCCGAGAGATGACAGAAACTTATGGAATAATATGGGACTTAACACCTA
Organism: Taxidea taxus jeffersonii; assembly: GCA_003697995.1. Taxonomy (NCBI): domain Eukaryota; kingdom Metazoa; phylum Chordata; class Mammalia; order Carnivora; family Mustelidae; genus Taxidea; species Taxidea taxus. Next base: position 3,787 of record RCUC01144683.1, on the reverse strand, counting down.
CCTCCCTGAGCACAGGGTCAGTGATGCTATCCAGGTTCACAGAGCCTTCATAGGTTAAGTAGTGAAAAACATTCAGAGCACGGACAGCTTCTGGTCCTCGCTGTTTGTAGCCAAATATAAGGTCAATCCACTGATGGAGTTGGCAAGAAACAAATTCACTTTCCAGGGCCTGCAATGAATGAGTCAAGAAAGATATAAGAGACTGTACAAACTTAGCAAATCTCCCTTTTTCTTAATTTGAAATACTCCATATAAATAAGTACCATATGCTCTTTGCATTATATATATTACATATATATTTTATCTGTATGTATTAGATGTACGGTTCCTAGAAATGGTAAAACAATACAACACAGACCTGAATGAAAATTTTCTTTCTAAAATGCTTAACTTTCTTGTGGCTCCATTATGTATAGGACAGTATTTTTAACATTAAATAGATTTCTTAAAAAGACACATTCATGTTTACAACAAAACTAACTTGAAGTACCTGTTTTAATTTTACAGTAATTTCATTTCTCATTTTTAAATAATTTCATTAGAAACTTTGATATACACTTATTTTCCTGCCTAAAGTCTTCAAATGTAATGCTAACACTACTAAAAGGGGATGCCTTCTCTTGGCTACAAATGAACTCTTGCTTTTACACAGTTTAGGAATCACCGGGCAATTTTACATGTTGGCTAGCTAGTAGGAAATGAATACAACTTACTGACAGTCAATGACCAGACTAAGCTTCCATAAAGAGTCAGAAAAAAAAAGAAGGCCTTTTCATTGCCTAAGAAGCCATCATAAGCTTCCTGGAGGTATCCTGACATGTGGGCATGGAGTTCGGTACATACCTGTGACATGAGCAGTGTTGATCACTTTATGGCTCTCTATGCCTCTCACTTACTGCATCCACTTGTCATCAATTTCTTATTGATTTTAAGAGCACACTGATTTCAGCAACATGAACAAAAGCTATAGAGATATCTTCTTAAATTTCAACTAAGTGTAGCATATTAAGCAATTTTCTAAATTACAGCTGTAACTAAATATGTGAATGAAGTCATTCTCTGGCTTCATGACCCTGATTTCTAAGGCGTTGACACCAATTTGGAATAACTTAATTAATAAATGGTTTCTTAAATCAGCCCTCTGATAATTACATTTGGTTTTTTAAACTACAAAATGTCTGAATGATATTTTGTAACTTTTCCTGTGATCACATTTTACTAGTAATTTTATTTCCCTCAACTTCTTGATTGATTTCTTTCAAAAGTTTTGGTTTTTTACTTATACCAATTACTGTGGATGTTTCTGATTCAGAAATATAACAGACTTTATTAAAGGTAGTTTCTCTACTAAAACTAAACATAATTCTATATTCTCTATCTTAGTGGTATTGATATAACAGTTCAGACTAGAATATAGGAAAGAAGACTAAAATATAAGAACGAGGTTGGTTAAAATTCTATATCGGTTATGTCACTACTGTTGATTTGGTCAATGTGTATAAATGATTCTATACATGCAGTGTAACTAGTTGATAAAGAAAAAAGTCAGTCTAATTATTTAGTAATGTTTTCAGTCCTCAGTACAATAAGTGAAAGGACAAAAACAAAAAAAATATGGAGTAGCTATTGTCCAAATGTATTCATGGGAATTCAAAATAGTGAAGTCAGGTATGCTACTTAAAGAAGATTTTAGGGGCACCTGGATGGCTCAGTTGGTTGGGTAACCGACTCTTGTTTTTTTTTTTTTTTAAAGATTTTATTTATTTGACAGAGAGAGACCACAAGTAGGCAGAGAGGCAGGCAGAGAGAGAGGGGAGGAAGCAGGCTCCCTGCTGAGCGGAGAGCCCGACGCGGGACTCGATCCCAGGACCCTGAGATCATGACCTGAGCCGAAGGCAGCGGCCCAACCCACTGAGCCACCCAGGCGCCCCCGACTCTTGGTTTTGGCTCAGGCCATGATCTCATGGGTTGTGAGATCTAGCCCTGCCAAGGGCTACCTGTTCACCAAGGAGCTGGCTTGAAGGTTCTCTCCCTTCACCCCTCTCCCCACTTGTGGCATGCTTTCTTCCAAATACATAAACAAATCTTTAAAAAAACAAATAAAGGATGATTTTTACCAACACCATCACATAATCAGTTAAGCAGCAACCATTTCAAATAAATTTTATTGGTACCACTAGACATATTTGGGAAGTACTGATGAAAGTTAATATTATCCTTTACAGTAAAATAATTATTGACTAAAAGGCCAAAAGTAGTTGTGAGAGGTAGAGGAAATAATGATTTTCACTAATTTGAATTTTAAAAATCGATTTGTTCTCTTTTATCTTCATCTACTACTTTCACTTCCCTTCTCCACCAGAGGAAATATCTGTAATATGTTTGATGTTTCTCCTTTTGTTTGCCTGCGTTTTTATAAAATATTACTCTTTGTACATATGTATACATATGATGCATGTCTTTTTGATTCACAGAAATGGTACAGGGTTATAGATTTCACTTAGTTTCTTACTGTTTCCACATAGCATTGCTTTTGAAGATCAGCTCAGGTCCCTGTGTGTATACGAAGTCCATGATGCACAGAGCTGCCCCCAGCAATGAGCACTAGACTGTCTCTAACTCCCTCAGACACAATGCTGGGACGAATGTCCTCTCTTGCATATCATTTCGGATCTTGGTGAGAATTTCTTTGGGACTCATCATCTGAAGTACAACTGCTATGTCACTGCAGTGGACGTGTACAGACTTAAGGACCCAGCAATCAGTAGGGCCCAGCTGCTCTTCAGGATGGCTGCCATTGTTTCCACTCCCTCCAGCAGTGCCTATAAGGTTCTATATGTCCACACCCCCATCAACTCTTAGTATTATCCAGGTCTCTAATTTAGCCACTGTAAGAGATATGAAACAGTATCTCATTGTTTTAATTTGCAGTTCTCTGATTAATAAGGAATTAGACATCTATTTAATATAGCCATTTGGGCCTCCTCTTCTGTAAACTTCTTGTTCACATCCTTTGCTCATCATTTTATGGAGGGTCCTGTCTTCATGTTGTTACTTTGCAAAAGTTCTTTATATATTTTAGGTAATAGTTCCTAGTTGGTTTAAAACATTGCAAATACATCCTCCATATGTCACATGTCTATGAACTTTATCCATGTTGTTCTTTGTTAAATAGAAATTCTTAATTTTGAATTAATAGAATTTTTTCTCATTATTTTTATGCTCTTGGGATTCTGTTTTAAAATAACAAAGATAACTTTCTATAATTTTGATATATTAGCTTTACATTTATGTTTTACTCTCCAAATCTTGATCTTTAGTAGACCTAGAGTCTACTTTCACTTGTATGTGGTATTAAATAGGGATCCAGTATTATTTTTGTTTATGTAGAAGTCAGTTTTTCCAATACCGTCTATTAAACAAACACACCTTTCCTCAGTGGTATATGATGCCATCTTTAGTGTGTGTATATTTGAAACAAAGATATAAAACTGCTAGGGTTTACAGATATGATAATCTACCTAGAAAAAGCAATACAATCAGCAGCCAAATTATTAGAACTAATACAACGGTTGCAAGGTAACTTTTTCTTTCTTTCTCTCCTTTCTTCCATCCCTCTTTCCTTCCTTCCTTTCTCTTTTCCCCATCCATCCATCCATCCATCCATCCATCCATCCATCCATTCGGATATGTATGAGTCTCTAGGTCTTTCCACTCTTTTTATTTCTTTTATCTTAGTTATCTTTATTTCTCATGTATCTTTACATTTGGTGGATTTCTTTTTTTT